>JAPFFP010041730.1:0-14877 GCA_026153255.1 Solanum medicagineum | reverse complement strand
TTGAGGTATGTGGGTTTCATCCATTGGGTCCTTTCACCCATGGAGCCCAATCTTCCTTTTTATGAAAATTGCATGTTCTCAAGTTGTATTACTTACGGGTATCTCTCATTATGAAATATAAGCATGATTTATGTTGGGGTTTTTATCAAATATTGTTGACTACTCATGAATATCTATTTTAAGCTTACACTATGAGTTGATATTTGCCTATTGAGACTATGCATGTATTGAGCTATGAAACTATGATCTATTATGGAATTGGATGATGGATTTCAAGGTACCCTACAGGAGGGTTTTACTATACGTTGGTGGGTTTATTTGCATTAAGTTTTCTCATCTTATTTCACTCATTGCATGATTTTGAACTAGTATCATGAACCCACCAAGTGTTTGATAAATGTCAAGTTATGAATTCTCGAGCTATTGATGATCTATTTCATGATTTACAAGTCAAGTGACTATATGATGATTAAGGGCTTTCAAGAATGTATTGAATCCATGAAAATTATCTATGATGTTACAAGTATCAAGTTAAGCCCTATTTCAAGTTTTTTTTACCTCTTGTGAGCCATTCTTGTTAAAGTAAGGGTTCATGTATGATTATGATCTACTCTCATGTTTTAGGTTAGGCTCACTATTAGAGGTCAAACATGTTTATGAGCTACTCAAGTCATGTTCTTACAAGCTATTCATTTTGTGATTAAAGTATGATTATTTCAAGTATTTCGTGGGATTAGACTTAGCACCGATGGATTGGATGTTGGTGTGGACTATCTTCAAGGGTCCATATTCCTTTCCTCAAACTATGTGCCAACATAGGATAATGATTATTACCCTTGCTATAGTAGTGGATCTGTTTGGTGCACTTTATAATGAAATGCACCCTAAAATGGTATAGGTTCCCGTAAAGCAGGTTACTTCTCTAAAATGGGTCAGGTTCTCGCAAGGTAAAGTATGATTTACCTTGGAAAGTAGACCACCTCTTTACCAATGAGGGGTAATCATCAAGATTCCAAGTTGTAGCTCGCTTGGTCTTACTTTTGTTGGTTAGGGTCTCTTCCCACACATGTATTACGTTCTATGCAAGTTGAATGATTTACAAGCATGTTTTATGTCAAGCATTGACCATGCATGACATATTGAGATCTCACTTATCTATTATTTGTTATCATGCATTTAGACTATATTGACTTATGTATTGTTGCATTGCATCCTACATACTTAGTAGATTCAAACATACTAACACATTCTCTATGCCTACATGATATTGTCGTGTAGGGACTGGAGCACCTTTAGATCATCCTCCTACATGTGGCTAGTTGATACTTTGGAGATGAGCTTTGGTGAGTCCTCAAGTTCGAGGACACTATCTATGTGATTCTTGCTATTTGAGGCTTTATTTTGTCGAACACTTGTTATTATGAGGGTGAGCCAAGAGAGTGTCTTGGCCCCTGCTCCACTCTATCTTAGAGGTGTTGTTGGAATATTTTGGTGTACTTATGATTGAGCATGACTCTCTTACGTCTTTGATGACTATCAAAGACATTCCTTATGAAACGCTCCAAAAACACCCAAAAATGTGGCTCGAAAATGTCCACAATTGTAATCTTCATATATCTCAAAATTCATGCATGATATCAAAAATACATATCCATATTCATGATCAAGGGGAAAAATTGAGTGGGAAATGAGTATAACCTTGATTTTAGAGGACCCGTAGAGAAAAATAATTTTTCAAAAATTCGATTTCCAGTGGCGATCCGCGCCCTAGCCGCGACGTGCCAGGGACATGGATCAGTGTTAATTTTTCCTTGAAAATCTATTTTGGCCCAAGGTCTTTGGGGTTAGGGGTGTTCATGGTTTGGTTTGGATGAGTTATTAGTTAAAACCATAACCAAACCAATTTTGTCGATTTTTAAATTTCTAAAACCAAACCAAACAAAATGAAAAAGATAACTGTCGGTTTGGTTATTGCCGGTTTGGATCAGTTTGACTTATTTTTGATGGTCATTTTTTTTTATTTGAATGTAATAAGTTTATTGAGGGCATACACATCTTAAGAGACACAAACAGCTAGTACTTGAATAATCCACAGAAAGCTACTATGGATTCAATTAAGCAATAGTATTAGAGTTATTATTACAAGAACAAAGTGATTTAGTTAAGCAATACTAAAGTCATTATATACCAAGTATCAAATATTTATAGATAAAAAAGCTCAAGCTAAACAATCAAATAACTACCTGGGGGAAGGGGTACAAGAAAATTATATGCTAAAACACTAACAAGAGAATTTTCAAATATAATCGGTAAGTTAAAGATTCAAGTTCATTAAAATGTAATAAAACATTTATATATAATCTATGAATAGTATATAAATAATTATAAAATTATATGTATAACTATTCAGCTCGATTTTGTTATTTTTATGGTTCTTTGTAAGTAAACCAAAACCAAACCAAATAGAATCAATTTTCAAAATTTAAAAACTAAACCTAACCAAACCAAATCAGATATCGGATTTTTTAATCGGTTTGGTTCGGATTGCGGTTTGGTTTTATTTTTTAAGCATAACCATGAACATCTCTACTTGGGGTAATAGCCCCATACCCACTTATGCATAAAAAACACCCATACTTAGCCATTTTTCAATTCTATATCACTCAAGACCCTCTCAAAACCCTCTCCAACACTTAACCAAAAATTTCATCCAAATTCAAGTGTCTCAATCTTAATTCTGAATCTCAAGAACTCTATTCAAGCTTCAAGTCTCCTTCAAGAATACATCAAGAAAACCCAAGTTTGAGTAATGTGGGTTTCAACTATTGGGTCCTTTCAGCCATGGTGCCCAACTTTCCTTTTAAAGAAAATTGCATCTTTTTGAATAGGATTATCTATGGATATCTCTTATTATGAATTTTGATTATAAACCTTGTTGGGGTGTTATTAAATGTTGATTGACTATGCATATTTTTAGCTAAGAAACTATGATCTATTATAAGATTTGATGATGGATTTCAAGGTATCTTACATGAGGATTTTACTATGTATTGGTGTGTTGATTTACATTGAGTTTTTTCTCATATTATTTCACTCTTGAATTTCATGATTTTTAAATAGCATTATGCACCTGCCAAGTGTTTGATAAAATGTCTTGACAAGGATTCTTTGATTTATTGATGGCCCATTGCATGGTTTAACAAGTCTAATAACGTTATGATGATTAAGGGATTGTATGTATGCATTGAATCTATGGAAAGTATCTATGGTGTTGCAAGATGACCAGTTCTTGTTGGGTGGTGGCATTGAAACGACTCCAAAAAGTGCCCGAAAATGTGCTTTGGAATGCCCAAAATTTTAATTTCCATATATATCAAAATTCGTTTGTTATTTCAAACATATGACTTCATATTCTTGTTCAAGGGGTCCAAATTAGGGGAAGAAGGGTCTAACCCTGATTTTAAAGCAACCGTAGCAAAATGTGAGTTTTCGAAAATTTTAATTTCCAAATATGGTCCGCCGCGACTTGCCTTTGTCGTAGAGTAGTGTTAATTTTGCCCAGTTTTGTTGTCTCGGTCCAAGACTTTTAAGTTTTGGGCCTAAGTGTTCTCAAACATGTTTTTACCTATACTTAGTCATATTTCACCCTCATATCACCCAAAACATTTCCCAATACTCACCAAAACAGTTAGCCATATTTTCACTCAAAAAGTCAAGTCTCAAAACCCTCATCTGGAACTAAGGATTTCCTTCAAGCTTTAAGCCTCCATTTCCAATCTTCATCAAGAGCTTCTCCAAAGCTAAGGTATGTAGGTTCTAGCCATTGGGTTCTTCCACCCACGGTGCCCAAATATCCTTTTTACTTAATTTGTATAATTTAGAGTTGATTTTATATATGGGTTTTGTATATTAAAAAATTTACTGCACAATGATTTGAGTTCATGAAACTATGGTTGTTTTGCTATATTTTGAACTATAAATCTTTGATCTAATGTGAGATTTGATGAGGGGTTTTGATATATATGCCTTGGGGGTGTTGCGCGGTGTTAATTGATGGTTTTACAAAGAATTTTCTTGAATGAGTTCATCTCTAAATTGCATGGTCTTGTACCCCCATTACACACCCATCAAGTGTTTGATGAAATATTCGACTAGGGTTTCTTGTGGAATTGAAGGTCCAAAGGATGAGATATGAAATGAATGATATTATAATGATGAAAAGTGCTTATGTATATGATATAATCTATATGAAGTGTTGCCTTAGGCCATGCCCAATTCGGGGAACTAAAAGCCCGAACAACCGAGCTGGGGGTTTGTACTCATCAACCGAGGTGGACGTTTGTACTCATCAAATCATGTGAGGAGTTTGTACTTCGACACTAGGGTGATAAGGTGTGATTATCATCAACCATGTGAGGGGTTTGTATGACACCAACAGCGTGATGGGGTGAGATCATCATCAACCGATCAAGAGGTTTATACTCTGGAAATCTAGCTTGGCCTATTCTTCACAAATCATATCTTATATGAGCATGAGTTATTTAAGCATGTGTTACTTTAGCATTGATCATACATGCCATATTGCTATATTTTGCCTATTGTCTATTGTTATGCATTTTGCTTATGATGCCTATTTCTTGTTGCATTGCATCCTACATATTTAGTACATTCAAACGTACTAACACGTACTCTTGCCTACATGATATCACCATGTAAGCACTTGGAGCAAAAGTAGATCATCCCCCTCCTCCACATGGCTAGTCGGTGCTATTCAAGCTAGTTGGTAAGTCCTCCATCTCGGGGACCTTAGTCTATGTTCTATTACTTTGTATTGAGACACTCTACTTTATGTTCTATTTGGACTATGAGGGTGAGCCCGGTTGCTTTGTCTTGGACCCCGATTTTATCTATTTATAGAGGTGTTTGTTGGACATGGTATGTATCTACAATATAATCTTTGACTATTGTCTCTTGTTTATGATGTTATGCAAGCTTCTCCCTTAGTCCTTTTGCTCCTATTCTTACTCTTTATGTCTTGTATGAGCTTTCGCGATCAATGATGTGTAATGGCAAGTTAAGAGGCTTGTTTGGAATTCCTTCAGGTTCCCTATTTTATGTGTCATGTCTAGGCCCCATGCTTGGGTCGTGACAAACTTGGTATTAAAGCAATAGGTTGATAGATATTCGGAGTCCAACACACCGCATCAATTAGATTCCTATTCATAGTTGTGAAGCGTGCTATGACTATGAATAGGAGGCTATGAGGCGGTTTATGAAATGTATCCCTTCTTCATGTTCTAAGTCATGCTATAGAGTTGTGGTAAGTTTCCCCTCTCCCCCTAACAATTATTCTTTGCTGTGCTAGATCATGCCAAACACTAGAGGAAGATGGGCCCAAACTCCCGAGGAGCAACCTACCAATGGTGAGCTCCGGGATGCTCTTACTATTCTTTCCCAAGTGGTGGCCAACTATGTCAATCAGGGGGTCCAAGCCCCTCATGCTACTACCCGGGAGCTAGGGTAAGAGACTTCGTGAGGATGAACCCTCCGGTTTTACATGGGTCAAAGGTGGATGAAGATCCACAAGAGTTCATTGTTGAGGTCTACAAAATCTTGAATATCATGTGTGTGGGCCGAATGAAAAGGTGGAATTGATGGCATACCAACTCAAGGGGTAGCGTAAATTTGGTATGAGCAATGGAAGAGGGAGAAGGGAAATGGTTATGTGGTGCTTTGGGAAGAATTCAAATTGGCTTTCCTTAATCGGTTTTTCCCTCTTGAGCTTAGGGAAGCAAAGTTGGTATAGTTTATGCACCTAAAACAAGGTGCTATGAGTGTGAGGGAGTATGCCCTCAAATTTAATCAACTCTCAAAGTATGCTCCTCACTTGATGGTCGTTCCTAGATCAAGGATGAATAAATTTGTGATGGGGGCCACTGACTTGGTGAGTGAATAATGCCGGTTCGCCTTACTAATTAGTGAGATGGACTTGTCTCGGTTGATGACATATGCTGAGCAAATGGAGGACATAAAATTGAGGAAGAGGAGGGGCCATGAGGTTAATAGGGCTCGTTTTGAGAGTAAGTTCAAAAAGTTTGCTAGATTTCGTCAAGGCCAAGAACCTTCTCATACTACTAATAGGGGGTTTGCCAATGACTTCCGTAGGCCACAAGGTGTAAGTGCAGTGGCTCCTATTGATGTGTGTCCTAGATGTGGAAGGAATCATAGAGGCCCATGTTTGAAATATTCTAATGCATGCTTCGGTTGTGGGGATCTTGGTCACAAGAAGGTAGATTTTCCAAGAAATCGTGGCAAAGTTCGGGGTGCAAATGCGGTTCCATTGGGTAGAGGTAGTCCTCAAGGTAATGCCCTAAGGTAGAACCAGTTTTATGCTGTACATGGGAGGCAAGGGGTTGGTGAGGTCCCCGATGTTGTTACCGGTATGTTAATAATCTTTGATCTTGATGTATATGCTTTGATTGAGCCGGGTGCCACCTTTTCCTTTGTTTCCCCCTTAGTTGCTGAAAAGTTGCATGTTAAGTCGGAGTTGTTGCATACGTCTTATGAGGTATCTACTCCTATTGGTACATCTATTGTTGCTAGGGAAGTGTATAGAAATTTTTTGATTTGTATCTTGCATAACTTCTTACCCAGTGATCTTGTTGAATTAGATATGGTTGATTTTGATGTCATTCTAGGGATGGATTGGTTGTATGCATACTATGCTTCTATTGATTGTAGTACCCACAGGTTCAAGTTTTAATTCCCAAATGAACTCATCCTTGAGTGGGAAAGTCATGACGTGGTGGTAAAGGGTAGGTTCATCCCTTGAATTAAAGCCCATAAGTTGATTTCTAAGGGGTGTTTATATCATATTTTGAGGGTTAAAGATGTGGAGTTCAAAGTCCCTTCCATTGAGTCAGTTCCGATTGTAAATGAGTTTCTTGATGTCTTCACAGATGACCTTCCCGGTGTCCCTCCCAAAAGGGAGATAGATTTTGGCGTAGATCGCCTTCCTGACACTCAACCTATCTCCATCCCCCATTACCATATAGCCCCGGCGGAGTTGAAGGAGTTAAAGGAGCAATTGAAAGATTTGTTGGAGAAGGGATTTATTAGGCCTAGCCAATTACCTTGGGCTACACTGGTGTTGTTTGTAAAGAAGATAGATGGGTCACTTAGAATGTACATTGACTACCAGTAACTCAATAGGGTTACTATAAAGAATAGATATCCTCCTCCAAGAATTGATGACTTGTTTGACCAATTGCAAGGGGATAGCTTTTTCTCTAAGATTGATCTTCGGTCCGAGTATCATCAAGTTAGGGTGAGGGAGTGTGACATTCCCAAGATGGCCTTCCGGACTAGATATGGGCATTATGAATTTTTGGTAATGTCCTTTGGGTTGACTAATGCACCGGTCATCTTCATGGACCTAATGAATAGGGTCTTTAAAACCTACCTTGATTCCTTTGTTGTGGTCTTCATTGATGATATTTTGATCTATTCTCATAGTAGGGAGGAGCATATGGGTCATTTGAGGGTTGTGTTGAAAAGATTGAGGGAGGATAGATTGTATGCTAAATATGAAAAGTGTGAATTTTTGTTGAAGGAGGTTGCATTCTTGGGTCATGTGGTATCGGGGGATAGTGTTAAGGTGGATCCTAAGAAAATCAATGTGATTAGAAATTGACCTAGACCATTGATCCCGTCAGATATTAGGATTTTCTTGGGCCTTGTGGGTTATTATAGATGTTTTGTGAACGGGTTCTGCTCATTTGCTTCCCCTATGACAAAATTGACTTAAACGAAGGTTAAGTTTGTATGGACCGATGAATGTGAGAGGAACTTCCAAGCATTGAAGGATAGACTTGTGTCTGTTCCTATATGGTCACTACTGGATGGGCTTGAGGGTTTCGTTCTGTATTATGATGCATCTAGAGTCGGTTTGGGTTGTGTGCTAATACAAAATGGTAAGGTCATAGCCTATGCTTCTGCGCAACTTAAAGTGCATGAAAAGAACTACCCTACCTATGATCTTGATTTGGCCGCCGTGGTCTTTGCTTTAAAGATTTGGCATCATTATTTGTATGAGGTGCATGTTGATGTCTTCACCGATCATAAGAGCCTCCAATATGTATTCACTCAAAAAGATCTCAACTTGAGACAAAGAAGGTGGCTACAACTTCATAAGGACAAAGAAATGAGTGTGCATTACCATCCCGGTAAGGCAAATGTTATGGCAGATGATTTAAGTCGGGTGTCTATGGTAGCCTAGCTCATGTTGATGGTGGTAATAGGGAGATGGCTAGATTGGAGGTTACCTTGGAAGAAGTGGGTAATAGTGTGGTGGTGTCCTTGGTTGAATTGAAGGCCCTGGTGAAAGAAGGCAAAGTGGAGGTTTTCTCCCAAGGGGAAGATGGGGCCCTTAGATACCATGATAGGTTGTGTGTACCTTGTATTGATGGTTTGAGGGAGAAAATTCTTGATAAGGCCCATAATTCTTCTTACTCTATTCACCCAGGTTCTACCAAAATGTATAGAGACTTAAGGGATGTGCATTGGTGGGGAGGCATGAAGAGGGACATTGCCAAATTTGTTTCCGGCTTCCATATATGTCAACAAGTCAAATCCGAACATCAAATTTTGGGTGGCCTAACCCAAGACATAGATATTCCTACTTGGAAGTGGGAGGTGATTAATATGGATTTTGTGGTTGGGTTGCCCAAGACTAGAAAAGGTTTTGATTCTATATGGGTGGTGGTCGATAGGATGACGAAATCAGCTCACTTTCTATCGGTTAAGACTAAATATGGGGCTGAAGAGTATGCAAGGTTGTACCTCCATGAGTTAATGAGGTCACATGGGGTTCTTTTATCAATCATATCGGATCATGGAGCACAATTCACTTCACACTTTTGAAGGTCTTTTCAAGGGATCTTGGTACCAAAGTTCACCTTAGTATGACCTTTCACCCTCAAACGGATGGCTAAGCTGAAAGAACCACTCAAACACTTGAGAATATGCTTAGGTTTTGTGTCTTGGATCTTAAAGGTAGTTTGGATAATCACCTTCCGTTAATTGAGTTTGCCTACAACAATAGCTATCACTCTAGCATTGGTATGGCTCCTTTTGAGGCTCTTTATGGGAGATGTAGATCAGTGGTGGGTTGGTTTGAGGTTGGAGAGGTGGCTTTATTAGGGCTAGATCAGGTTATGGAGGCTCTTGAGAAGGTTAGGATGACTAGGGGAAGGTTGAGTACAACCCAAAGTCGTCAAAAATCTTATGCCGATGTAAGAAGAAGAGACCTAGAATTCCAAGTGGGTAATTGGGTTTATTTGAAGGTTTCTCCAATGAAAAGTGTGGTAAATTTTGGTAAAAAGGGGAAGTTGAGTCCAAGGTATGTTGGTACTTATGTGGTAATAAAGAGGGTTCGCAAGGTAGCTTATGAGTTGAAGTTGCCTAGTGAAATGAATTTGGTTCACCCGGTGTTCCATGTCTCTATGTTGAGAAGAAGTGTTGGTGATCCTATTGCCATTGTGCCTCTTGATGTTGTGGGTGTTGTTGAGGATAACTTGACTTATGCGGAGGTCCTGGTTTAGATTCTAGATAGGCTAGTGAAGAGATTGAGGAACAAAGAGATGGCATCCGTTAAGGTCCTTAAGAGGAACCAACAAGTCGAAAGTGCTACATGGGAGGCCGAAACGGACATGAAAAAGCGGTATCCTTATATTTTCCATTCCACTCAAGTCTAAGATACTAATCCTAAGTCCCCTATGTGATTTAAAGTCTCCTATTTTATCCCCTATGTCATTCATATTCAATCATGTTTAAGTTGGAAAACTTATGATAATTTTACACTTACGTTGAGGTTTTGAAAACAGTGTTTTAAATGTAATGTTGCATTCTTGTTGGGGCTGACTTGTTTATTATCACTCTTGTCGTTTACGTCCCTTTTACATTCGGGGACGAATGTTTCGAAGGGGGAGATATTGAAACGACCACAAAAAGTGCCCAAAAATGTTCCCCGGAATGCCCGAAATTTTAACTTTCATATATCTCAAAATCCATTTGTTATTTCGAAAATCCGACCTTATATTCTTGTTCAAGGGTTCCAAATTAGGGGGAGAAGGGTCTAACCATGATTTTAGAGCAACCGTAGCAAAATTTATTTTTTCTAAAATTTAAATTTCCAGAGACGATCCGCGACAGCTCCGTGACACGCCTCTGTTGCGAACAAGTGTAAGTTTTGCCCAGTTTTGTTGTCTCGGTCCAAGACTTTTAAGTCTTGGGCCTACTTGTTCCTAAACATGTTTTTACCTACACTTAGTCATATTTCACCCTCATATCACCCAAAACATTTACCAATACTCACCAAAACACTTAACCATATTTTCACTCGAAAACTTAAGTCTCAAAACCCTCATCTGGAACTAAGGATTTCCTTCAAGCTTCAAGCTTCCATTTCCAATCTTCATCAAGAACTTCTCCAAGGCTAAGATATGTAGGTTTTAGCCATTGGGTTCTTCCACCCATGATGTCCAAATCTTCTTTTTACACAATTTGCATGATTTAAGTTGATTTTACATGTGGTTTTTGTATATTAAGAAATTTACTGCACAGTGATTTGAGTTCATGAAAGTATGGTTGTTTTGGTATGTTTTGAAATATAAATCTTGGATCTAATGTGAGATTTGATAAGGGGTTTTGATGTATATGGCTTGGAGGTGTTGCAAGGTTTTGATTGATGGTTTTACAATGGATTTTCTTGCATGAGTTCATCTCTAAATTACATGGTCTAGTACCCCCATTACACACCCACCAAATGTTTGATAAAATGTCCGGCTAGGGTTTCTTATGGAATTGAAAGTCCAAAGCATGAGATATGATATGAATGATGTTATAATGATGAAAAGAGCTTATTCATATGATATAGTCTATATGAAGTGTTGCATTAGGCCATGCCCAATCCGGGGGACTAAGAGCCCGAACAACCGAGGTACCACCTCATATATGGATGATCTGGGATCCAAATTGAATCAAACTCCAGGTGGTTGAAAAGGATACACAGCATATGAATGGGAGGTTGTAATTGCAAAAGGGTAGGGTAATACAACTTACAGTAGTGTATGGTCTTCACACAATTAGTGCCAGGAGCCAACTATGGGAGGACATAAAGAGACTGAGAAGTCAAATGAATGACCCATGGTTAACAATGGGAGATTTCAACTCCATTCTCAACACTGATGATAGACCAGTAAGAAGCCAAGTACAAATGGGAGAGATGAAGGACTTCAGGGAATGTGTAAACCAGTGCAATTTTATAGAGTTGTCTACAGTGGGAAGGAATTATACTTGGATGAATGGGCATGTTTATAGTAGGATTGACAAAATTTTGGTAAATGATGAGTGGATAATTAATATGCCTCCAAAGAAGGTGAGAATAATGGATCCATTATTCTCAAACCATTCACCACTTAGCATTGACCTAGATGAACAAAGGGGAAGTATCAAAAAACCATTCAGGTTCCTCAACTATCTAGCACAACACAAAGATTTTGAGAGTAGAGTGAAGAATGGATGGAAGATACAAGGCAAAGGAATGTAAGGGATTTGGAAGAACCTAAAGAAAGTGAAAAAAGAAATGCAACAACTAAACCATGAGGAGTTCAAGGGGGTATCAGAAAGAGTGGCCAGAATCAGACATAAATTGGAAGAGCAACAATAGCAGATGACAACAGCACCAGTATCACAAGGACCTAGAGAAACAGAAAAAGATCTCAAAGAGCAATTGAGCAAATGGAGTATGATTGAAGAGTCCATCTACATGCAGAAATCCATGATTCAATGGCTCAAGTTAGGAGATTCAAATACTAAATATTTGTTTTCATAGATAAATGGGAGGACGGTACATAATTAGATCACAATGTTGATACAAGAGGATGGTACACTACTGACAAACGAAGATGCAATCACAAATGAAGTTGTGGAGTTCTACAAAAGCTTACTTGGCAAAATAATAGCTCACATGCTAGTAGCAAAGACTGAGGTGTTAAATGATGGACTAGTACTGCAAAGGGAACAACAACTTGTAATGATCAAAGAATTCAAAAAACAGGATGTAGTAACAGCCTTATAGAATATTGATGACAACAAAGCACCAGGAGGAGATGGATTTAACTCACTATTCTACAAGAAGGCCTGGCCAATAATTGGAGAAGAGGTAATAGAAGTAGTTCTAAACTTCTTTAGAACTAATAAGTTATATGGACCTACAAACAGAACAGTAGTGACTCTCATTCCTAAACTAAAGCATCCCAGCACCATAAAGGAGTTTAGACCAATTTCATGTTGTATTGTAATTTATAAGATCATCTCTAAAATGCTTACAAGTAGATTACAACCTGTATTGGAACATCTAGTGGACCCAAGTCAAGCAGCATTTGTACCAGGTAGAATCCTAGGGGATAATCTGATTCTTGGGCATGAACTGGTGAAAGGATATGGTAGAAAAGGAATCTCACCCAGATGTATGATAAAAATAGACCTGCAGAAAGCTTGCAATTTAGTAGAGTGGCAACATCTAAAAGACGTGATGAGTGGGATGCAAATACCAGTGATATTTATTACATGGATTATGGCATGTGTCAGGACTGTATCTTACTCAATAATGGTAAAGGGAGTGCCTAGGCCTGAGTTTAAAGCCAAAAGAGGGGTGAGACAAGGTGATGCTCTATCCCTTTATCTCTTCACTCTTGCAATGTAATAGTTAACTATGCTAATGAAGAATCTAAAAGATAAGAAGGGATTCAAATACCATCCCAGATGCTAGAAATTGAACATATTCCATCTCAGCTTTGCAGATGACCTGTTGCTGTTCAGCCGAGGAGACTTACAATTAGTCAAGATGGTGTATGACCTATTCTAGGAATTTTCAAAAACATCAGGACTGGTTGCAAATCAGAATAAGAGTAATGTGTATTTTGGAGGGGTTACAGAAGCACAACTAAGAAGATATATTGAATTACACAGGGTTCAAAAAAGGGATTCTACCTTTAAGGTATTTGGGAGTACCATTGAGCACAAAGAAACTCACAGTTAACCAATGTCAACCTCCATTGGATAGAATGACACAAAATGTGCAAAGTTGGAGTGCTAAATTCCTATCCTATGCAGGAAGAGTGCAATTGATCCAAAGTGTACTGCTCTTAATACATAACTTTTGGTCCCAGATATTGCTTATACCAAAGAAAGTCTTGCAATAGGTAGAAACCATATGTAAGAGGTTCTTGTGGAATGGAGATGTAGTTAACAGAGATAAAGCTTTATTAGCCTGGGATACACTATACCAAACTAAAGTAGCAGGGAGACTTAACATAATTGACATAAAGATCTGGAACAAGGCTACAATTAGTAAGTTAATTTGGAATCTGGCTAACAAGAAGGAAAAGCTATGGGTGATCTTTGTGCATACATACTACATAAAGGGATGCAATCCATGGGAAGTACAAGCAAACCAAGCTTCATGGATAGTTAAAAAAATATTGCAAGGAGGGAAGTGGATTAAGGAAACAGGTATCAACACAGAAGAAGCAGAAGAAGAAGTAAAAGCTGGGGATTACAGCATTAACAGAATATACAAAAAATTAAGAGGTGAGTACAGGAAAGTTCCATGGAGAAGGATGATCTGCAACAACCAAGGCAAACCTAGGTGGATCTTCATCCTATATCTAGCAATACATGGTAAATTATATACAAAAGATAGGCCGGAGAGATGGGGACTACTAACAGATGCCACATGCTCACTGTGTAATAATGCAACAGAAAGTCACCAAGACCTATTTTTTGAATGCACAGAAGCAAGTAAGTTGTGGCAAAAATTGTTGAAATGGATGAATGTTACAAGAAGAACACAAGGATGGTTAGAGGAAATAGAGTGGGCAGTAATTCATGTTTCTAGGAAAACAACAGCATCAGAGGTATATAGAATGGTATTGGTAGCTGGAATCTACTATGTGTGGCAAGAGAGAAATAGCATAATATTCAAGAATAAGAGGAACAATATAGAGGCAATCATCAGGCAATGCATACAGAAAGTCCATTGTAGATGTAGTGTATATCCCAGACTTGTTGTTTATATGCAAAAGCTTAATTAATATCTCTACTATAGCTAAGAATATATCCTATAAGAGGAGCTAGTAATGAGCTCTGAGGTTGGGATTGTCCAAATCCAGATTTTCAAAGTTGTTATAATTGACAATCTAGTAATAAAAATATAGTTACCAAAAAAATCGAGGTGGGGGTTTGTACTCATCAACCGAGGTGGGAGTTTGTACTCATCAAATCATGTGAGGGGTTTGTGCTTCACCACCAAGGTGATAAGGGTATGATTATCATTAACCATGTGAGGGGTTTGTACCACACCTCTAGCGTGATAGGGTAAGATCATCATCAACCGACCATGGGGTTTATACTTTGAAAATCTAGCTTGGTCTATTCTTCACAAATGATATCCTATATGAGCATGAGTTATTTAAGCATATTTTACTTTAGCACTGATCATACATGCCATATTGCTATATTATGCCTATTTTCATTGTTATGCATTTTGCTTATGATGCCTATTTCTTGTTGCATTGCATCCTATATACTTAGTACATTTAAATGTACTAATGCATACCCTTGTCTACATGATATCACCATGTAGGAACCAGAGCCTAAGTTGATCATCCTCCTCCTCCACATGGCTAGTCGGTGCTATTCAAGCTAGTTGGCGAGTCCTCCATTTCGAGGACCTTAGGGAACCACATTTGCACCCCGGCCTTGAGCAAAACATCTTTACCTTTGTTTTAATTCCGAGGACAACCAACCTACTTA
>JAPFFP010041729.1:0-14878 GCA_026153255.1 Solanum medicagineum | reverse complement strand
ATAGATATATGTATAATATTAGTTTAAAATTACTCTTTTATCAGTGTATAGAAAAGCCATCATCTTTACTACAACATATAAAATCTTTATTTAAAATTTTTATTAATGCATGAAAAATCAGCAATCTCAATATTAAAGAATGTATTGGAAAGTCATGATCATCAACGTCCTTATGGTTCATGGGAAAGTATCCACAAACGAAAATTTGAACAATATAAGATATAATAATTATTATAATCTCAGTGCATAAACATAATCTACTCAATGAAAGAGGAATTAACTCATTTTGAATTCAAGAATTAGGATAAAACTCTATTTGAACTCAATTATGAAAAATAAACACGTGGGGTGCGTGGATGAACTCGGTCCAACGCTATGGGTAGCCTTACATACCTGAAAAGTTGATATTACCATCAAAATTTGACGAGTACTAGCTTGCTTGGAGAAAATCCTCGATCTTGGTAGTTCTTTTAAAGTGAAAGAACTTGGAAGGATGTTGGTTGAGGGAATTCTCTTTGATTCTTGAGTTTTTGACTTAGAATCATTAAAGTTCTTGATGAAGAACCTACATTCTTGAAAAAGAAGGATCAAGAAATCCTTTCTTGGGATTCTTGAATTCGTTTTCTTAAAACCTTATGTTATGATTTGAGATTCTATTAGAGATTCATGAATAGATAAAGAAATTTGGGTTGGGTACATTGAATGTTATGAAGAATAACTCCTTGAGGAGGAATCTTGAAAGTTAATCCTAACTTGATGACTTTCTTGATGATTCTTGAGTGTTTTTGTTTAGGAATGGAAGAGAGGTTTTTTAATTATATATACTGACGTTTTATGTGTTTTGCAACCTTAAATAGACACCAAAGGTTTTAAGATAAAAGTACCCTCAAAATAAAAATAAAAAAGAACATCATAGCTTATCTAGTAAGGGTCTGTGTCGGGTCCGCAACGCGCTCCGAGCGCGGACGTTCAGACAGTTCTGCACTCCCTCACTAAAATGGTCATAACTTTCTACTCCGAACTCTGATTAAGGCGAAATTAGATGCGTTGAAAAGATAATTCAAATATATTTGATTGGATATATGATGAATCACCTAAATAATTATACTTTAGGAGATACAATCATTTGATGTTTACCCTTCTATCGACTCATACGAAAACTTAGTTGCTAGAAATTCATTGGACTTGGCTTGATGGAAAAGAACTCTTATGACTCTAAATCACATCTAATATACTTTAAGTACTTAGGAATTGATCTCATCATGTATATATAACCTAAAATTCAGTATTCCATCTAATGGTTATGAAATCTTACATTAGAACTCAAACGATAAAAAAGTTTTTTAGCTTAACTTCGTACTAGAGGGTTTGTGTGACCTTAGATCATCTTCAATTTTATTCCCACATTAAGAATTTGACTTTAACATCTATGCTCAATTAATAACTATCAATTAAAATTCTATATCATATTAAGGATGGCTCAATCTTAGCCAAAAAAATTAGGGTATTACGAACTTCCTTTTTCGCTTCCGTCTAAAAAATTCTTGTGTGAGTTTTGTTTAACTACTGAGTGATCGTATGCCCTTTTGACAAATGGAGAGGACTAGAACTATCATGGCTATTGAATTAGGGTAGGCAACCCTAGAGGCTGCTATTGAGACCCTACCTAGGAGTAGGGGCCCAGCTAAATGTTGAGGTAGAGGCTAGGGCCGAGGAATAGCACCGACAAGAGATTATGGGTGTGGCATCTCCCTTGAGCCAGCTATTGAACCTAGAGAGGAGCAGGCTCCTCATATCTATGTTGCAACACAACTATTACAAGATACACTTATGAGAGTTTTGAGTGTGCTTGAGAACATGGGTCAGGCAGGTGGCGTACCTGATTCATCAGGTACTTTGTAGACACGGGTTAGGGTTCAGCCTTAGGACCAGCAGTAGCCCTTCATGGCCCAAGTACAGGTGGAGTTACTACTAGCAGTACCTGTTGTTGAGATCCCTCTACAAGCTGCCTTTACTGATGAGAAGCCACAACAATATGAAAGGTTTAGGAAGATGGAGCCACCTGAGTTCCTAGGTGGAAAGACCAAGGACTTACATGAGTTTTTAGTTACTTGCTCGAAGTTACTTATGACCATGGGGTTGGAAGAGACTCATGGTGTACGATATATTACCCTCCAACACGTGGGCCAGCCAGGGAGTAATGGAGGACCTATTTGAGGTCATTTCCAATTAGGACTCCCTTAATGACTTGAGAGGCATTTTCTAGTGTCTTCTATGATCATTAGTTCCTTAGAATGTCTATGAGGAGAGCCGTCTGAGGTTCAAGAGTTTGAGACAGGGTACTATGAAGGTTTTTAAGTATGAGATTCATTTCTACTAGCTAGCTTGGCATGTTATGACTATAATTTTGGCGGAATCATAGAGAGTTCATTGGTTTGTGAGAGGATTGACTTATTTTATCAGACATCCAGTGTTTTGGGAATCTAGAGATGGTGCATCGTTTCAGTCAATTGTTAGTGGCGCTAAGGAGAAGGAGCTCATGCAGAGATATGATCTTGGTAGAGGAGCAAGTAATATTTCCACATATTCTGGTGGTAGAGAGGTAGCTTCTACTAGTGTTGGATAGGGAGGTGCTATGCTTTCCCTGGTAGACCCCAGGCTAAGGCCTCCGATGTTGTCATCACAGGCATAATTTTTTGGTTTGCCATCCCCTTGCATCTATGTTATTTGATCTTTGCTCCATTTATTCTTATATGTCTACATATTTCTCCTTGGGGTTTGATTTGCCATGTGAAACTATGTCTGTGCCTGTTCATATTTTGACCCCAGTAGGTGAATCCTTAGTATTAGATTGGGTGTACCGATCTTGTCTCGTGACTTTGGTTGTCTATGAGTCTTGGGTGGATATGATTATTCATGATATGGTAGATTTTGATGTTATTTTGGGGATGAATTGGCTATCTCCATATCGTTGTATTCTTGATTGTTATGCCAAGACCATCACACTAGCTATGCCAGGTAGATCGAGGATAAAGTTGATAGGTTCATAGGGTTCATATTCTAGTAGGGTTATATCTTATATTCGAGCCCAAAAGTTGATTGATAGAGCATGTTTGGCTTGTTTAGCTTTTATTCATGATATTGTTGCTGAGCCACCATCTATGTACTCTATTCCTGTTGTTTATGAGTTTTCAAAAATGTTTCCAATTGATCTACTAGGAGGCCCTCTTGGTAGGGAATTGATTTTGCTATAGATTTTGTGTTGGGCACTAAGCCCATTTCTGTCACTCACTATTACATGGATCTTGTTGAGTTAAAGGAGCTAAAGGAGAAACTCCAGGATCTATTGAGCAAGGGGTTTATTCACCCTAGTTTTTCACCTTGGGGTGCCCCGATTTTGTCTGTGAAGAATTAAGATGGATGCACAAGAATGTTGTATTGATTATAGGTAGTTCAATAAGGTGGCTATCAAGAATAAGTACCTACTTCCTCGTATTGATGACTTTTTTGATCAGCTTTAGGGAGCTGCATTTTTTGTAAGATTGATTTGAGATCTGGGTACCATCAACTACAGATCCGGCCATCAAATATTCCTAAGACAGACTTTCGAACCAAGTATGGTCATTATAAGTTTCTTGTTATGTCCTGTAGTTTTACTAATGCCCATGCAACATTTATAGAGTTGATGAACGAGGTGTTCCGACCATATTTGGATCACTTGTGATAGTGTTCATTGATGACATCTTGGTCAACTCCAAGCTGAGGAGGATCATGTGAGGCATTTGAGGATTATGCTCTATAGGTTGAAGGAGGAGAAGCTATATGCTAAATTCTCCAATTGCGAGTTTCGGTTGAGTTCCATGGTATTCTTGGGACATGTGGTGTCCAAGGAAGGCCTTTGAGTTGATCTAACAAAGATTGAGACCGTTCAGTGTTGGACTTGGCCTACCTCAGCTATAGAGATTCATAGCATTGTAGGCTTGGCTAGTTATTACTGTTGCTTTGTGTAGGGATTCTCTACTATTGTAGCTCCATTCACCAGGCACACTCAAAAATAGCAGTAACACAATGGATCCAGTCATATCTATAGCCGTAGGATTCAATCGATATTATTTCCACTGATAAGCTTCGACATTGAAGTCTTATAGTTGCGGATCAATGTCCTTAAGAGGAGGTGGGTTGTTATCATTCTCATTCTCATTCTTGTTCCGATTCAAAGCTGTGTTAATCTTGTTGTTTGTGTTATCTCAGGCCATCTTGTCAATCTTCTCTAGATCTCTGGGTCAAACTGAGTCAAGGGAATGCCTCGACTTCGCGTGTTGAGCATGCATTACACCTGCACCCTGAAAGAAAACAAAAACAACAAAATGTAAAATGAGGCTAATAAGGATTAATTCTTGAACCACTGAAATTAAACAAGTTTAGCCGTATTCCCCGGCAAGGATGCCAAATTCTTGATGTCGCCAAAGCTACACCTCCCTTTTGAAGGCTAAAGCGGTCGTTGTCAAGACATATAACCTAACCAAGGGTAGGATCGATTCCACAGGGAATATGGTAGACTTAGAAAAATTTAAAGCAATTTAGGTGGATTAACCTACTTATCTCCCCAAAGGGGGGGGGTGGGTTGTAACAACTATGAAAAGTAATCCTAAACTAAGTGTGAATTCAGTATGAAGAGTAACTACTGTATTGTGTTCCCTATGATTTCCTAACTTAGTATTACTAGATAATCAAAATCTTTTTCAAGTATGTAGCATGCAAAACGGTAAGTTAAGTTTACCAAACCCTTTGATCCGGGCGAGAGGCAAATTTCACTATGTGATTTGATCTATCCCTGTAGTGTGATATTACTAAACCTTAACTAATGTTATAGTACAACCTCTCCTTGGCCCAGTTTGGTTGATTAGACGAGAAACATCAATCTAATCCTGTTAATCAATCTCTTTTTCTATTTATTACTACCTTGATCTAGTTAGTAACGCTAGGCGAGTTCTAACGTTATCCACCATTAAAAGGCATTCAAACCGAAAAGAATTAATTAATATATGCATGCAAACTTTTCAACAATTATGAATTATCTACTTTTACCTTGTTAGTTCGTCATGGTTTCCACAACCCTAGTTATGGATTTAGCTACTCATGATCAACGTAGATGCAAGAATCATGAACTTAAATAACATAATTGAGCACTTACAGAAGACAATTAAGAACAATATATCCAAGCTTTTCACCATGAATCACAAGATTGAATTAAAGACATAAAATAATGTTTCCCAAGTGTTTCTCTCAAGCGTTCTACTATTCTCTACTGTTGTGTAATGTACCTTATGAAAAATAATCTAAAAACCTATTTATGGTCTTTAAAATACAAAACCAAAATGAAATAGGAGACCTGGGTCAGCAGACTCTATAGGCACTTCGACGGGCCGTATAATGTTTTATGGCTCGTAGTTGAGGCTTCGCGGATTTCATATTCAACTCTGGGGTGTACTTCTACAACACCCATCTACGTGTCGTATAAAGTTCTATAGCCCATATAGGGTTTCGTCTGGTGACTTTTCAGCAACTCCCCACTTTCTTATCCTCAGAGCACATCACAAAGTCTAGGACTTATAAAATCTTCTACGGCTCATCTGCATGTTAATAGATCACCCTTCACTAGAATTTTGTATGAAACCCACTCTACAGCCCATGGAATTTTCCACAGCACGCAAAGGGTCTCATGAACCCTCACTTTCTGCAAAATATACACACTTAGTCCAAAAATCAAGCCAACCATGTAATCCTACAAAACAAACATAAAAACACAACAAATCTACTAACATCTCTTTTATAACACACAAACTTCCATGTTTTAAGCATCAAAAGTGCTTTAGTTTGATAGAAAATCACTTTGCCTTCATGGAATAGGTGTCACAAAATTTTAGCTACTAAAACTTGCACCTTCCAAACCATAAGCCAATAGTATGGTCCATAGTTCCATTTCAGAGTGTAAATCCCTTTATGAAACCTTCTCAGATATAGAAAAATTTTCATCCTGCATGGGTCCCATTTACGATCAAGACTACGGGTTGTTGTTCCATTCACGCCCCATGCTACTGATCATGGAATTATTTTGAGAAACTCCAAAATTTTCCAACTTTCTGGGCCTTCATCCACGAGACCCTTCTATGACTAGTGGTCCAATTCTCGAGCCATAGATTGACTCGTGAACCCTAACTAGCTCAAAATTTCCTTAAATCTCTATTTTCCAGGCATTTCAACATGTAGGGTGTTACAATATTCTCCCATTGGGATTATTCGTCCTCGAATGAGATAGAAGCAAGCTTGAGTAGAATAAAAACATAGCCATCAACTCATCATGAATACAAAAATACAACATAAACATCATTTTCATGAAATCATCAAACTTATGCATCAGAAATCATTCAAAAATAGTCTCATGATAATGCATGTATGCAATATTAAATGAAGGTGTATATTCATGAAAACTTGGAAGAATAGATCATCTTTAAGTACCTTAGGCTTGAATAGAAGAAAAGGGGTAAGGATATCATTTCATCATGTCTACCTTGCCTTCCCAAGTAGCATTCTCAACTTGTTGGTTTCTCCATAACTCTTTGAGGAATGCAATTTCTTTACTCCTTAATGTCTTCACTTGCCTGTCCAATATCTCAACCAGTACTTCTTCATAGGTCAAATACTCCTCAATGATCACATCCTTCAATGAAACAATAAAATTAGGATCACCATGAATTTTCTCAATATCGACACATGAAACACCGGATGAACCATTGCTAACTCCATAGGTAAATCTAGTTGATAGGCTACCTTACCAATTGTCTTCATAATCTTATAAGGTCCCACATATCTAGGACACATGTTTTCATTTTTACCAGAAATGCATTACACCTTTCATAGGACAAACCTTCAAATATACCCAATTACCTTCATCAAGCTATAGATATGATGTCACCTAAGTTACACCTCCTTTTTGAGGATAAAGTAGTCGTTGTCAAGAAATAGAACCTAACCAAGGTTAGGGTCGAAGCCAAGGGAAAACTATAGGTTTAGGAGAATTCAATTAATGCAATTTGAGTGATTAACCAACTTAACCCCCCCCCCCCCCCCGGGGGGGATCGGTTGTAATAGCAAGTGGAAAATTAAACCTAACAAACACAAGAGTTTAACCAATATGAAAAGAAACTAGGATATTGTGTTCCCCATGATTCACTAACTTAGTATCACCAGATAACCTAATTCTTTTCTAGTGTATAGCATGCATGACGGTAAATTAAGTTCACCAAACCCTTTGGACCAGGGGAGAGGCACATTTCACTACGTGACTTGGCCCATCTCTTCAGTGTGACATTACTAACACTTACCTATTAGTCCCAGTCCAGCCTCTCTTTGTCCCAGTTCGGTTGATTAGATGAGAACACATCAATCGAATCCTATTAATTAATCTCTTTTCTATTCATTACTTCCTTGGTCCAGTCAGTAACACTAGGCAGGTTCTAATGTTGGCCACCACTAGAAAACATGCAAAATGAAGAGAGTTAATTAATACATGTATGCATACTTTCCAAGAATTATGATTTATTTGGTTTTACCTTGTTAGTTCTTCATGGTTCCCATAACCCAAGTTGTGGATTTAGCTACCCATGATTTTTGTATATGCAAGACTTATGAATTTTAATAACATAATAAAGCACTTACACAATTGAATAAAGCACAAGCGAATCCAAGCTTTACTGAGAATCAGAAGATTAGAAGATCAAATCAAAGTACAAGTGTTTCTCTAAACTCTCTAATGTTTTCTCTACTCAATATCATTATTTTTCTATCAACTGGTCGAACTCTCTAAGAAAAATGACCTTAAAACCTATTTATTATGTCTAAAACACAAGTCCTAAACAAAACAGCATTACTAGGTTGGAACACCTCACGAACAACTTTATGGGCCGTATTGTGTTCCAAGTCCTTTAATGGGGCTCTCGTACATGGTTGCTGCAAAATATGACTTGTGATCTATGACAACCCCCTATGACCCGTAAAGTGTTCTATGGCCCATAGGGGGTTTCGTCTGATGAATCTTCAGAAACTCCGCCTTCTCTAATCTTCGGGGAACGAAACATGATCTACGACTCGTAAAATAGTTCATAACCCGTTTGTATGTTCATAGAACAAAATTTATAAAATCAACCCCTCACTGGAATTGTCCATGAGACCTTCTTCATCGCATGTAGAATGCTCTACGACTCGTAAATGGTTTCGTACTTCAATAAAAACATCAACTTCTGGAAAATCTTTACAAAATCAAAGCCAACCCTGGAAGCCTGCAAATAAAACACAAAAACACATAAAACCCACTAACGTCGCATTGACAACACACAACATTCCAAGTTTTAAGCATCAAAAGTGATATATTTAGACAACACATCAACACCCTCAACTTAAAATTGTTGCTTGTCTGCAAGCGACGAACTCAATCTATATAAAGAGTATAGTAACACACAAACATCAACCTAATGGCATATATCACATCAGACTTAAGCATAGATACCCACACCGCTTTTCAAAATGGAATCATATAGCCATCTAGCAAAATAACACAGGCTAATGCATATGACAACACACTATGACAGGTGCGGTACTATCAACAACCCACAATCACTGAATAAGACTAATGCTAGCAATGCAATGCAAGTGCCCTCACAGAAAGAAGTCTCATATCTCACTCTTAATAATGTATTCATATATAATCTTGGGACTATGCAATATCGCTCACTCTTACAAAAGATATTTATTCACCATGCCCAATACCATAGGCTTACCCCTATACTTATGACTAAGACCTTTGACTACATGGACTAGGATCACTTTAGGACTTTATAGGTTTGTAATGTAGGCTCAGGAGGCTTTGGTATGATATTTTGGAACATATTGACTAAAGTTCCTCCGTGACACTACATTTTTCTACCCTTTTGCCCTACCAACATTGTTGTTTTTATTCCATTCTCCTTTTTTTTCTTTCTATTTCCAAGTTTTTCTGGGTGCTTTCTTTTCATTTTTCATCTTCTTGCCTTGCTTTTACACTTCATTTTTCTCTTTATCTCATAACTAAGGCATCACTTATTTTTCTTGCACCCAATATATAATTTTTCTCCTTTTCTCAGTATCACTAACTTCCCCCTCATTTCTGTGTTTCACTCTTATTCCAGCCACCCCTAATTTAGGCTTTTGGCCTGAGTTGAGGTGCATATTATCCATCCTCAGAACCAAGGCAAATTTTTGTAACAACCCTCAACTTAGGTTTTGTGCCTCAGTCAAGGTGCAAAATGTTTAACGAAGGATCAGGGCCAATTTCAGGATTTTACAACTAACAAGGCTAGGTTACTTAGGTGTTTACAAAGAATGGGTACATGTTAGGCTCAAAAATTAAAATCAAGGGTATTCTACCAATTTGGTTGGTCATTTAGGCTAAGTGGACTTTTAAGAAAAATGGCCTAAGATCCTTTCCTAATCAAATTAATCTATAGTCTAACTTAGAGTAATAGGACAAGTTCTGAATTAGCACACAACATATGAATTTAACTAAATTAGCTCACTCTCACATGGCACTGATGACATTACCAACAAAAGACTCTCATATCATGCTTTTTATCTCAATTTACATCCACTTATCAGAATAAGCACTGTCAACAGACTTAAACTTGCATGATTGCTATAAGAGTAAATAATCAAAATATGGTGGGTATTATTTTTCGCTAAAAACACAAAAAAATGTATATGCCACAAATATCTATTCTATATGTTGAAAATACTACCTAAAACAACTTAAACATGTCGGTTCAACAAAAAGTAAATATCTATGAGGAAAAAGAACATAGGTAGGAAATCCCCAATATCAAAATTGGGGTAGTTATGGACCCATGCTACTCAGGGTTCACTGAGGCCCATAACTACCCACACCCCATCTAAAAATAGGTGCATTGTCCCCAATGCACACAATAAAAGCAAATTAAAGTATTAAGCGTCAAAAAAACATGCCTAGGAACCTAAGCACCGGTGTCTACCTTGGGTTGCCTCTCAAGAAGCTCCTGATTTATTATCGCGAAATGTAGAAGGCTTGAGTACTCAGACATCCTCAAGGTCCCATTCTTCTACAATTTTTATTTCTTCCCTGTTTCTATGGTACGAATTAACTCTCTGGCCGTTTACCTTGAAAGTTCCTCCATTTCTTCTCTCTAATTCAATAGCTCCATGACCAAAGACATGTGCCACTCCAAATAGTCCCAACCATCTGGATTTGAGCTTCCCAGGGAATAACTTTAGCCTAGAATTATATAGTAGCACCAAGTCTCCTGGTGCGAACTGACGATTCTCTATGTGACAATCATGTTGCAGCTTCATTCTTTGTTTGTACAAGGCTGAGGTCTCACACATCCTCAAGAGAAACTCATCAAGCTCATTGAGTTGGCTCAGCCTAGAGTTTGCCGCATCATTCTAGTCTAGATTCAACTTATTTAGTGCATACATCGCCTTATGCTCAAGCTCCATCGACAAATGACATGCTTTCCTAAAGACAAGTTGGTAGGGAGACATGCCTATAGATATTTTGAATACTATACGATAAGCCCATAATGCATCATCAAGCTTCCTCGACCAATCTATCCATTTTACATTCACAGTCTTAGATAGAATTTGTTTGACATTTCCACTTGCTCGCTTGTCTGAGGATAGCAAGGAGTTGCCATTTAATGTTTCACCCATACTTTTCAAGTAGAGCCTTGAAGAGTCTATTGCATAAGAACCTCCATCGCGAATGATCACTCGAGGGGTGCCAAACCTTGAGAAAATGTTCCATTTTAGAAACACTGTGACACTTTTGCCTTCATTGTTGGGTAGAGAAACAATGTCTACCCACTTCAATACATAATCCACATCAACTGAGATGTACTTGTTTCCATATGAGCTAATAAAAGGACCCAAGAAGTCTATCCCGCATACATCGAATAACTTAATAACAATAATGGGGTTTAGGGGGATCTCATATTAGCGGGAAACGCCACCTTCTCTTTGGCACCTATCACAAGGTTTTAGTCATGAGCATCCTTGTGGATAGTGGGCCAGTAATACCCACAGTATAAGATCTTGTGTGAAGTCCAAACGCCAGTATGATACCCACCAACCAACGACGAGTGAGAAGTATTAAGGGTACTCGTCATCTCAATCTCAGGAATGCAATGATGTATAATCCCATCTGAGCGTATACGAAACAAGTATGCGTCATCCCAAAAGAACTTTCTCACATCAGACAAGGACTTTTGACGTTGGTGTGTAATTAGATTGGATGACACAATGTCACTTACCAAGTAGTTTGCATAGTCTGCGAATCGTGGTATTAAAACGGGGGACGCTGCCAACACTGTCTCATCTGGGAATGAGTTATCGATCTCCAATCCATCATAAAACTTTGCCGTTGCTCAATCTTCCAACCTAGAAAGGTGATCTGCGACTTGATTTTCTGTCCCTTTTCTATCGATGACATCAAAATTGAATTTTTGAAGGAGAAGTACCCATATCATCAACTTTAGTTTTGCATCCATATTTGACATCAAGTACTGCAGAGCTGAGTGATCTGTGTGCACCACCACTTTGGCCCCCAATAGATATCACCTTAATTTCTCGAACGCGAAGACCACTGCGAGTAACTCCTACTCCATGATAGTGTAGTTCTTCTAGGCTGTGTTTTAGGGCCTTGCTAGCATAGGATATGGGATGTAGTATCTTCTCTTGGTGCTATCCCAATACTATACCTAGCACAACCCCACTTGTATCACACATGATTTTGAAGGCCTTTGACCAATCTAGAGCTACAATGATTGGGGCTGAAATCAACTTCTTCTTCAATACTTCAAATGCTTTGAGGCATGCATCATCGAACAAAAACATAGCATCCTTCTCAAGCAAATTGAACAATAGATGTGAAATTTTAGAGAATTCTTTTATGAACCTCCGGTAGAACCCTGCATGCCCTAGGAAGCTCCTTACACCCTTAACTGAGATAGGTGGGGGAAGCTTCGCAATCACTTCTATCTTAGCTTTATCAACCTCAATCCATTTACTGGATATTTTTTCCCCCAACATAATGCCCTCCTTCACTATGAAGTAACACTTTTCCTAATTCAGCACTAGCTGGCTTTCCATAGATCAGTGCAACACAACATGCAAGTGCTTCAAGCAGTCCTCAAATGAGTGCCCAACAACACTAAAGTTGTCCATGAAGACTTTAGTAGTATTCTCCCACCATGTCTGAGAAGATGGAAATCATGTACCTCTGGAATGTTACTGGGGCGTTACACAACCTGAATGTCATCCTCTTAAATGCAAAGGTGCCATAGGGGCATGTAAACGTTGTCTTCTCCTGATCATCTAGAGTAATGGTGATCTTGTTGTAACCTGAATATCCATCAAGAAAGAAATACTAATCCTTCCCAGCTAATTGGTCCAATATCTAATCCATGACGGTATAGAGAAGTATTCCTTTTCTGTTGACGCATTGAGTTTCTGTTGTCCATGTACACCCTCCATCCAATGACTGGCCATTTAGGATAAACTCAGTATTGACATTTGGTACCACCGTGATACCTCCTTTCTTCGGAAGACACTGAACTAGGCTCACCCATTCACTATCAGCGATTGGATAGATCACCCATGTATTTAACCACTTGATGATTTCTTTGCACACAACCTCTTGTATAGGGGGGTTGAGACGCCTTTGGTGCTCAATACTGACCTTGCTATCCTTGACCAACTAGAGATTTTTTGTACATATACTGAGAGGGATATAAATGACATCCGCAATTGTCCACCCAATGGCCTTCTCAAACTGTTTATGCACGATGACAAGGGCGTTCACCTACTCATCATTTAGGTCTGCAGCAGCTATGACTGGCAAGGTGTTATTGGTGCCCAAAAATATGTATCTCAGATGTGCTGGACGGGCTTTCAACTCTAGTACCAGTGGTTTTTCTATGGATGGCTTGATGGGTGACAACTCCCAATTCTGCAAGTTTGGCTCCAACTTGGTTTGGCTCGTAGGGCCATAGGGCACCCCCAAAGCATTCACTGTCTCCTCATAATCTAGAATGCTATCACTATCAAAGTTCATCAGCACAGCTTCCAAAGTGTCAACACCAAATCTCACCTCAAGTGGTATTTTTGGCTCAGCATCATCAACATTCTTAAAAACAACGGCCACCTAAAATCAGTTTCTTTCTTTGCCAACTGACAGATGTTGAACATTAGCTCATATTTTCCCAACCTAAACTTGGGTTGGCCCTTCTCCATGTCCACCAAAGTGCATCTAGTGGCTAGCAAAGCCCTCCCTAAGATGATAGAGACTTTGAAATCAACCTCGCAATCAAGGATCACAAAGTTTGTGGGAAATATGAATTTGTCAACCATTATAATCACATCATATAATATCCCCACAAGCTTCTTCACCATTCGATCAACAATCAAACAATCGCATGCTTATCGGAGTAGGAGCTCCCAATTCTAGCTTCTTGAAGACGAAAGGGGCATCAAATTAATGCTAGCACCTAGATCACATAATGGCCTTACAAACTCCATGTCTCCTATGGTGCAGGGTATGGTAAAAGCACCGTTATCTTCTCGCTTTTGGACCAAGGACCTAGTAGCAATTGCACTATGATGTTGATGCTCTAGGGAGAGCTCTTGAATCACAGTATAACCAGTCCCTCATGTACTTTTCATACCTTGCCATCTTCTCCAACGCCTCAATGAGAGGGATGTTGATGGAGAGTTGTTTCAGTATGGAGAGAAAGTGCTTAAACTTACCTTCCTTCTTCTTGTTTTTAGTTCTTTGAGGGAAGGGAGAAGGAGGCCTAAGAATGGGCTTCAACTTCTGTCATACATCAACAGCTTCGCTCACCCGTCCTACCCACAATCATCTCTTGTATCCACATCTCTAACAGCGGAACATCATCTTCATCAACTGGCATAGGAGGATCAATAGTGCTCTTGCTACCCTTAGTAGTAACCGCCATGCACTGCCCTTTATTTTTAGGATTCTAAACTGTATTGCTAGGAAATATACCCCTCTGATGCTGATTTAGTTGAGTCGACTCTTGACCGAATTGTTGTTCAATTTGTTTGATGGCAATAGAATGATACTCGATTTTCTGACTAATATTGGAGATCTCAAATTTCGTCCCCTTCAGAGTCTCATCTTGTATATTAGCTTTCTTCAACAGATGATCAAACATCTCTTCAACTCTTGAGCTACTTGCACTTATGTCACGGTTGTGTAGTGGTACATAAAGACCATTTCTGTAACTATCTCTGTGGCCCCAATCTATATCTCAGTCTTAGCCCTGATTTAAGTCATAGTATCCTCCATAGTTGTATTTGAAAACTCCATCTCTATTGAAGCTGACCATGATTTATTTGGCCTTGGCGCCAATAGTCCTGATTAGACCCTTGGTTGTTGGTTCGAAACCCCTCCATCTAATCAGCAAGAAAACAAGTGCATTAACTCGCTCCAGATGAACTACTGCATTAACTTGCTTTACTTCATTATCACCTCCATGCCTGTACAGATACAGGAAAGCTCTTGCATAATCTCTTCATTTATCTTAGATTGCTCTAAGCTAATACTGATAACACATGAACTTTTGGTAGATACTCTGTGTCTTTGCCCCTATGCATGATTGGTCTTGACCACTCTCTCCATCCTATCTACAATCCTTGCGAATGGCTGATCTAAGAACATGCCCCCTATAATGGTAACACAAGCTTAACTGTTTTCATCAAGGGCATGGTAGAAGATTTCCACAAAGACATCATT
>JAPFFP010041728.1:0-14878 GCA_026153255.1 Solanum medicagineum | reverse complement strand
TGGGTGAACGACCTCTAACTCTGGTGGTAGATCCAACTCATAAGCCACATTTCCCACTTTTTAATAATCTGATAAGGGCCAATGTACCTCAGACTCTACTTCCCTTTCTTTCCGAATCCCATCACACCCTTCATGGGCGATACTTTCAAATACACCCAATCATTCCTCAAACTCTAAGTCTCTTCTTCTAACATCTGCATAGTACTTGTGCCGACTCTATGCAGTCGTTAACTTCTCTCAAATAATATTTACCTTCTCTATAGCTTGGTGAACCATGTTTGGCAAGATCAACTCTACTTCATTTGCCTCAAACTATCCAATCGGTGACCTACATCTCCTCCCATAGTGTGCCTCATACGGGGCCATTTGATACTCGAATAGAAGTTGATGTTGTAAGTAAACTTTATCAAAGGTAAATGGTCCTCCATATTACCCTTAAAATCAATAGCGCAAGCTCTCAACATATTCTCCAATGTATTATGCACTTTGCCTGGCCATCTGTCTAAGGGTGAAAAGTTGTGCTAAGGTGCACCTTCATAGCCAAACCTGTCTGAAAAGATATCCAAAACTGAGTGGTGAATTAAGCTCCTCTATCTGAGATAATAGATATGGGAACTCCTTGTAAAAAAAAAACTCCCTTATATATAACCGGGCATAATCCTCCACAGTGTCAGTCATCTTGACTACTAAGAAGTGAGCAGACTTAGTCATCGTGTCAACTATCACCCAAATAGAATCACGCTTTCTATGGGACCTCGGTAAATTGGTAATGAAGTCCATGTTGATCATCTCCCATTTTCACTCCAGAATCTGAAAGTTCTGAACTACTGCACATAACCTTTGGTGCTCAACTTTAACTTGTTGACAATTTGGGCACTTGGAGACGAACTCAGCAATATCTCTCTTCATTCCACTCCACCAGTAGACTTCCCTCAAATCATGGTACATCTTAGTAGACCCTGGGTGGATGGAATATTTGGAACTATGGGCCTCAACCATGATCCTTTCTCTAACACAGTTTATATTTAGAAGACACAATCTACCTTTATATCTCAATACTTCATCTCCCGCCTCCCGAAAAAGCCATCACTTTTTGCTTATGCACATCGTCCTTCAATAGTAGTAACACAAGAGTTTGATCTTGTTTCTCTTTCACCTCTGCTACTTGAGATGATGCAGACCTATTATGCACCTGAACTCCTCCTTCACTTGATTCATCTAATTGAACTCCCAATCATGCCAGTTTGTGAACCTATCTAGCTAACCCTATCTTTTCTTCCTCTACATGGGCGGTGCTTCAAATGGACAACCTGCTAAGAGCATTAGCAACAACATTAGCTTTACTTGGATGGTAGAGGATGCTCATGTCATAGTCTTTGAGCAACTCAAGTCATCTCCTCTGCCTTAACTTAAGCTCTTTCTAGGTGGAGATATATTGCAGGCTCTTGTGGTCTGTAAATACATCAATATGTGCTCCATATAAATAGTGGCGCCATAGCTTGAGAGCAAACACCACCGCTGCCAACTCTAAGTCATGAGTGGGATAATTTTTCTCATGCACCTTAAGCTGCCTAGAAGCATAAGCAACAACCTTCTCTTTCTGCATCAACACGCATCGCAATCCCACTCTCAAAGTGTCGTAATAGATAATGAACCCATGTGCTCCATCTGGCATGGTCAAGACCGGTGCAGTAGTTAGCCTCATCTTCAACTCTTGAAAGCTTCTCTCACACTCATCGAACCATTAAAACTTGACATTCTTCCGAGACAATTTAGTCAATAGTGCAGATATGGAAGCAAATCCCTCAACAAACCTCCGATAATAGCCAGCCAACCCCTGAAAAATTCTTATATCGGTCGGTGAGGTGGGTCTTGGCCAATTCTTAACCACCTCAATCTTTCGAGTATCAACTCGATTTCAATCTCCAGAAATCACGTGACCTACAAAAGCCATGAATTTGAGCCAAAATTCACACTTAGAAAACTTTGCATAGAAGTCATTATCTCAAAGTTTTTGCAAAGTGATGCTATGATAATTGACATGCTCCTCTTTATCTCTAGAATACACTAAATATCATCTAAACACAATAACTAACATGTTGAGATATTGTTTGAATATTTTGTTCAGTAGGTTCATAAAAGTTGCGGGTGCATTTGTCAGCCCAAATGACATCACCGAGAATTTAAAATGACTATATCAGGTTCGAAAATTCTTCTTCGGGATGTCACAATCTCTCACTTTCAACTGATGATAACTTGATCTGAGGTCTATCTTAAAGAATACATTGGCACCCCGAAGTTGTTCAAACAAATCATCAATCCTCGAAAGGAGGTACTTATTCTTGATAGTCACTTAATTCAACTAACGATAGTTATTCAGATCGATGGGGGTAAATTAATCCTTCTTTCGCACGAACAAGACTGAAGCACCCTAGGAGAGACACTCGGCCTTATGAATCCTTTCTCCAAAAAATCTCTCAATTGCTCCTTCAACTCTTTCAACTTAGTGGGGGCCATCCTATATGGTTGAATTGAGATACGCTAGTTGTCGGGAAGAACAACAATTCTGAAGTCAATCTACCTATCAAGGGACTCTGGTGATGTGCCGTCAAAATACAACACATTTGGTGCCTAAAATAAAGAATTTTGTGTGTTCTCAATGCGGCTTTTATGGTTTTTATGTGTTTTATGTTTGTTTTTGCAAAAAGTACATGTTGGCTTAATCTTGGAGAAAAGTAGCAGATTTTATTGAATTTAAGGACCTATGAAGCCCACTACGAGTCATAGCCTAATATATGAGAAATTGATGTTTAGCCATACGAGCCCTGAGTACGGGACGTAGTCCTCACTATGACTCGTAGAGGAGGACCTTGTATGAATAAAAATGTTGATTTAATTTGGACCAAGAAATGAAAGGTTGGACTACGAGAAGACACTACGAGTCATACACCAGACAAAGACGTGTATCATGGATTGTAGCGGTCAAGTCCAAAATGCCAAGTGCTGACTACGAAAGCTCGACTAGGACTCGTAGGTCACCCTACGAGTCGTACCTACGAGTCATACCTATGAGCCGGAACTATTGTCGACCAGATTTTCATATTTATTTTAAGGACTTTTTTGTAAATAGTATAAATAGTATAAGTTAGAGTTTTTAGAGAGGAGAATCAGATTATAGAGAATAGAGTGTTTTCTAGAGAGAATCTCTTGGGTTTTAGAGAAGACAACTTGGGTTTCACTTTGAAGACCCAATTTGGAGATTGGAATCACTTGTAATTCAACTTCATTACTCAATCTTGTGAATCCAAAAATCAAGGTGGTTTATCGTTCTTCATTTTCTTTGGTTAATCTCTCAACTATGTCTATTTTATTCATTGTTTGTGATTTTGCCAAAGCTATGAGTAGCTAAACCGCCACAACTTGGGGTTGTGGGAACTATGAGTAGCTAACATGAGATAACTCAGATTATTTGCATTTCTTTTAATCGGTTATTCACATGTATTTATCCCCTTTGGATTGCTTGTTGTTTGGTTGTGGCCAACAGTAAATCTTTCCTATTATCTTGATCCCGACCAATATAGTGATGAATTAGAAAAGGAAATATGTGGCAGGATTCGACTGATGTGTTCTCATCTAATCAACCAAACTCGACCAAGAAGAGGTTGAATGGGACAATAGATAATGGTTAGTTGGCACACCATGGTTGTTGACCAAGCTCCATGGTGAAAATTCAACCTTCACCTTTACCAAAGGGCTGGAAGAACCTAAGTTGCCATCCTGCATGTAATGTCCCAATTAAGGTTGTGTTATCTAAGGTATTTGAGTTAGTGAATCATGGGGAACACAATTCTCAAGTTGATCCTCTAATTGATTATCTCTTCATGATTGTTAGTGTAGTTTTTGTAGATGATTCACTAGAAATTTGCAAACCCCCCCCCTTTTAGAGAATATAGTTGATTGATACTTGAAATGAGTATTTGTAAGTCAATTTGGTCAACCCCTATATTCCTTGTGGATTCGACCCTAACTTTTGGTTAGGTTTATACTTGATAGTGATCGCTTTACTATTGGAGGGTGAACATCAAATTTTTGGCGTTGTTGCCGGGAATACAACTAGGTTTTTACTTGATTTCATTAATAGTTAGTTCAAGTGTTAATTTCTAGATTCTCTTGTATTTTACTTTTGTTTTTGTTGTTGAGTTTCTTTTGCAGGGTATACTAGGTTTATATGCCCAACACAAGGATCCAAGGTAATCCCTTAGTTCCAATCAACTTAGAGATCCACAGAATTGAAAGAAGAATGGGCCAAGAAAACGAGGACATCACGATTGATGAAGCTATGGAGCGAAATGATGATGATGTGGGTGGAGATGAAAACACACCTCAAAGGGAAAATAGTCCACACCATAGGGATTTCAATGAAAATGCATATGGTTGGAACCAATATAGGTTGAACCCTATGGCCATGGATGTCACAGGAGCTATAAAGTTTCCATTGCTACCAACCGATAACAAGTTCACAGTGTCTAGTGGTCTCCTTCAAATGCTTCAAAATCATGGGTTGTTTACGGGGCTACCTTCGGAGGATCCCCATAGTCATCTTCAGAATGTTGCATTTGTTTGTAAGAGTGTGATGGGTACAAAATCTTTTGACGGATGCTGTTGGGTTACGAGTGTTGCCTCTATCTTTGACTGGAAATGCAGTAATATGGTTATCAAAACTCCCTCAATGTTCAATCACCAGTTGGACCGAGTTACAAAGAACCTTTTTAGAGAGATATTTTCCAAGGTCAAAAAAGCTCAAGCTCAAAGATCAAGTCAACAATTTTGAGCAATTGTCAGGTGATTCAATTAGTACGACATGAGAGAGGTTCACCAAGTGCTTGAGGATGGTTTTGGACCACAAAATCGCTGATGATGCCTTAGTGGAGATCTTTTATCGGGCTCTTGATGAGAATAGTCAAGCTTCTGCCCATACCATCATGGGAGGCATGTTTCTAGGTCAACGCTTTGCACAAAATCCCGAGAGAATGGAGCAAGTGGTCATGAAAAATAGAGCATGGGGTTAACGGGAGAGAGCCAACACAAAACAGTCATATGTGGTGAATGTGAGTTCGGAGCAAAGCAAAATCAATCAAGAGTTCATGCATGAGTTTCCTCAACTCCGAACAAGTATGGACTTGGTATTGAACAAAAATCAAGAGAAATTTCATGCAGTGGTTCATCAACCTTCAAGGGCTCCCATGTACGAAGAGGATTACTGTGATGAGGATGCCTGCTTTGTGAGTAATTAAGCGGCGAGTTTTCAAAACAATGCCCAAGGGTTTTACTAGGACTATTGATGGCAAGGTTCCCAAAAATCAAGGTCGAAACTACAATAGGGAGGGTGTGTATAGAGATAACTGAGGCGGTTATTTTGAAAGAGAAAGAGTACTAAAGGCTGAGTTGGGGCGAAGAGATGGATATAGGAATGGTTACTATGTGCCTCCCTATAATCGTGATGCTGGGGCTAGCAATTCTTGGATTGAGGAAACATTTGAAAAGTTGTTAAAGAAGGCCGACCATCAAGACGAGACTTTGAAGGTGACGAAATTGGATATTTTCGAGTATCAATCTAAAGATAGAGTCTCATTCAGTGGCCATCAAGCAATTGGAGCAACAATTTGGTCAAGTGTCTTCTCAATTGAACCAATGCCAAGGACACTTGGCCAAGTAATACAGTTCAAAATCCAAAATAAAATGATGGGAACAATATGGCGGTTATGACACAAAGTGGGAAGAGCACCATAGATCCCCCAATTCCGGAGGTTATTGATTAAGGTTGTGAAAAGGGTGTTGATGACATGATCGAGGTAGAGGAAGAAGGCTTAGCTAGTAATGGGATGCAAAGTGAAGATGCAAAGGAGCAAGGAAAGGCCAAGATTATCCCAAGACCTCCACCCCGTTTTCCTCAAAGACTCAAGAAAAAATAAGAGGATGGTAAATTCAAATACTTCCTTTCTATGTTGAAGCAATTGTCCATTAACGTCCCTCTTCTTGAGGCACTGGAGTAGATGCCCGGATATACCAAATATATGTATGATTTATGAAAAAGTGCACCATGAACCAAGAGCTTTTGCAAGAGCTCAAACAGTGTTATGATGACCAAATGCGTAGTGCAAAAGAGGGAATATCCTGGTGCATTTACCATTCCTTGTACCATTGGTGGTTTAGAGTTCGCAAGGACATTGTGTGACTTAGGAGAGAGTATAAATTTGATAACTCTTGCCATTTTTCAAAAATCTTTGTCTTAGTTCTCATGATCACACAAGGATGTGGCTACTTATGGGAGATAGAACAATCAAGAAGCCGGAGGGAACCATTTTTGATGTGTTGGTAAAAGTAGATAAGTTTATCTTTCCAGCAAATTTTGTGATTCTTCACTGTGAGGTTGATTTTGAGGGCCCTATTATTTATGGGAGGCCATTCTTGGCCACTGGGAGAGACTTGGTGGACATGGATTTCGGTCAACTCAAGTTCAGGCTCAACAATGCAAAGGTTGTTTTTGATATCCGCTAGTCAATGAAGCACCTGAATGAGCTCGAAAGCGAGGTGTGGGCCATTGAGGAATTATGATGATTGATGATGAATAAGTCATGCCATGATATTAAACATAGTGCTTCTTGGGAGGCAACCCAAATAATTTTCATGTGCTTTTGGATTATTTTGAGTTTATTTTGATTGTGAGAATTTATAGGTAGTGGATTGATTTTTGTTATGATTTTGAAGATATTGAATCAGTTGTATTTTTTAGATAATGGTGTATCTTGAGATGTTGGTTTGCAGGTGTTAAGCAAGTGTTCAAAGCTTAAAGAAAATAGCATTGGAAGCCGCCTCTATGACCAGGCCTATGAGCCATAGTATGCACTAAGACACATTGTCATGCCTCGTAGAGGATAACAATGATGATTGAAGTTGGCACTTACACTACGAGCCAACTTTATGATTCATAGTCTGAGCTACGAGTTGTATATGGGTTTTGTAGTGCCCAGGTAAGATTTCAAAATTTTCCTAATTCTTGTGTGACCTACGAAACCTGACCTACAGGTCGTAGTCCGACTTAGGACCCATAGTCGGGGTTTTATCGACCGACTCACAGAATTTTTAAAGTTAGCCTGGTTTGGAATATAAGTGATCAAAATTCATTTTGACCCCAAATTTAAAACCTAATTCACGGTTTTTACTCCCAAAAACCTCCCAATAATTTTTCAACGTTTTCCCAACCATTTCTCGATATACCCACGTTATTTTTCGATGAAATTTCTAGCAAAGCTTCGGTACCTAGGGTTTTGGATTCCCCTTATTTTATCATTTCGTTGAATTGTTAATCATCTTCTCTAGATGTATTTTCTTGGTTAAATTTTGTACACTAACTTTAGTGTCTTTTGGAATTCTCGAATTATTGTGTGTGTGTTAGTAGTAAGAGTACCCATGGGAAAATTTATGCATTTGAATGAGAATTGAGGTTGTTGTTATTTAGAAGTCCCGGAGGTTGTCCCTAACTGTGAAATTTCACTTGTTGCCTGATTCTGATGACCATGTTTAGCCATGTTTTGTTGATCACATGTTTGAAATAAGTGTGTGATGGTTGAATAACTTATTAACTCATGGTGGTATGAAATATTTTTGTGGATATACTTTTCTTGTTGAAGATGAGGGTTTGAGAAATTCCCTATGTGCTTGTAGAATCAATTCCATGAACTTCCATGTTTGTGTGTAAGTAATTTTGTTGAATGTTCTGGGATTAATGGTTTTTGGGAATTCTCGAATGTGTTGGGAAGTTGACGGTTGATTGTTTGTTATGGGAAGAACTTTTGGGTTAAGTTTTGATTGGGTTGACATGCTGGGTAATGGGTGTATTGGTATGCTTGATGTTTGTTATCGAAAATTACTTTAAATGTTGTTTGATCTCTGTTGATGTTGATTGTGCTTCGTGTGGTGGTGGTACAGGCACCTCAGGTACCTGATGTCCCCTACTACGAGGGCCTCCTAGGACCCATAGGAGGACCTACGGGCCTTAGTTGCCCCTCGTAGGGGATAATAGTGACCCAAGATTTCTTAACATTCAACATACGAGAACCACCTATAGGTCATAGTGTTCATTACGAACCGTAGTGGGGTCTCACACACTTGCCTTGTGGTTTATTTTAGATACTGAAAATCGGTACGAGCCCAGTCTAGGACTCATAGCCATGACTATTAGTCGTAACTAAACCTCGTACCGGGGTTTAGTATAAATTGTTGCTAGGAACCTGTGGACTATGAGGCCACATTACTACTCGTAGTCTTCATTACTAGTCGTAACTAAGCCTCGTACCTGCAACTTGTAACTAGTGTAATGTTGATTTTATTGAGTTTTTTCTTTTTATTATGTCTAATTCTCTTCCTTTATCTATTTCAATTATTTTTTCAGGTAACTTGGGACTAATTGTTGGTTTGTGATGAATATTTTAGTTACAATGGCCCCGAAAAATAGAATGCAGCAATCCAGGCCTTCAACAATGCCACGACCAAAGACTAGGGCCTAGATGTGATCGGCGGAAGGGGAACACGGAGGAACCCCAAAGAATCCTAATAGCATATCATTACACATCCTTGGTCGCGAAAGCAATTAAAAATGACAAATGGAGATAAGCATAAACAAGGGGAGTTGGGACTAAGGGAGCGAGAGACAAAGAGAGAGTAATACTTAAATGTCATTGAAGAGTCAAGCTCAAGCATAATACACTTGTCTAACAACACCTCTAAACATAGATACTTAGCGGGGGCCAAGACAAGCAACCGGGCTCACCCTCATAGCCAAAGTAGCATTAAAGAAGAGGGTATCATTACATAGCATAAGAAATGTAGAATCAATGTCGCCAGGATGGAGCACTCACCGAATAGCTTGAGAGACAATCACACTAGACACGTGGAGGAGGAGCATGGCAATATGGAGTTCCGGTTCATACATGGTAATATCATGTAGGCATAGAGTATGCATTAGTGCGTTGGAATGTACTAGATATGTAGGATGCAATGCAACAAAACAAAGGTAACGTAGGCAAAGTGTATATTCATAATCAATAGACAGCATAGTAGCAATATGACATCTAGGAATGATATTTGAAGTAAAACATGCTTATATAGAACATATTACGTAGATAAAATAAGACCATCATCATAGACCAAGTAAATAGTACTCGGAATCCAAGGCTTAACACCCCGTTGGTAGTGATCGAGGTATCAACCCCTTAACAAGGTTAATGGACTTAACACCCTCCATTAAAGTGGTCAAGGTACCAACCCCTCAACAAGGTTAATGGAATTAACACCCTCCATCAAAGTGGTCAAGGTACCAAGCCCTCAACAATGGTAATGGACTTAACACCCTCCATTAAAGTGATCAAGGCACCAACCTCTCGACAAGGTTAATAGACTTAACACCCTCCATCAAAGTGGCTAAGGTACCAACCCCTCAACAAGGTTAATGGACTTAACACCCTCCATTAAAGTAGTAAAAGTACCAACCCCCAAACAAGGTTAATGGACTTAACACACTCCATTAATGTGGTCAAGGTACCAACCCCTCGACAAGGTTAATGGACTTAACACCCTCCATTAAGTGCTGAAGGTACCAACCCCTCAACAAGGTTATGGTCAATATGTAACACTATAGAGGCTTATAATGAAATTAACACAAATACAACATACTTTCATCATCGGTATTTTATATGCTAAGCTTTAGGCCTTCAACAACTCAAGAATCATAAACCGAACATTTTATAAACACTTGGCGGGTGTGTAGTGCTAGTGTAAAACTATGCAATTCAAGAATGAAAACATGCAAGTATGTCCAATGTAAAACCATAAATCAATACTTAGTAACACCTTCAAGCAACATACATCAAAATCGCTCATCAAATTCACAATAGATCTTAGGTTTATAGCTCAAAACATACTAAAACAATCACAATTTCATAAACCCCAACATAGTGTGCAATAAATTTCTTTATAAACAAGACCCATGAGTAAATCAATTTTAAATTATGCAATTTAGAGTAAAAAGAATCTCGAGCATCATGGGTGAAAGGAACCCATGAAAGAAACCCACATACCTTGAATTTGGAGAGTTTCTTGAAGAATATTTAAAATGGAGACTTGAAGCTTGAATGAAGTCCTTAGATCTGGATGAATTTTTGGACATTTGAATCTTGAGGAGGTCTTGGTGATTAACTTGGTTTCCTTGAATTCCAACTCTTGAAAACCTTAAGAATGGATGAAGAGTTTGATAAAGATTATAGAGGATCTTGACTTTGGTAGGTTTTTAGGGCTTAAAACGGCTTGACAATGAGGGATTTTCGTGTATATAGGTATAAGGTTATTACCCAATTTCGCTAGAGTAAAAAGAATAATTTTCGGAAAATTTTTAACTAGTTCGCGTTAGTTCCGCGTCGTGGACAGCTATTATTTTTGCGAAGTTTGACCAAAAATTATTTTTCTTGGCACGGACAAAGTATACCTTGTAGGTACTCATTTTCCCACATAATTTTTCCCTCTAAACAAGAATATGAAGCCGAATTTGTGAAATTCTGCACGGATTTTGAGATATTGAAAAAAATGCTTCATAGGGTTATTCTGAGCTACGCAGAAGGGTGTTTAAACATCCCATATTTGAGATATAAGGGAATTATGATTCCAAGCACTTCCGAGGCACAATTTTAGGCACTTTTTTGGGTTATTACAATATCTTCCCCCTGGGAACATTCATCCCCGAATGTCAGATATAAGCGAATTATGATTTCAAGCACTTTCGAGGCACAATTTCAGGCACTTTTTTGGGTTATTACAACATCTTCCCCTTGGGAACATTCATTCCCGAATGTCAAAGGAACGTACAAGAGAAGAGTATTCATAAATAGGTCAGCCCCAACAATAATGCAATAATACACTATAAAACACCATTTTCTAAATCTCAATATAAGTGTAAAATCAGCATGTACCTTTTCATGTAAAAACAAATGCATGCAAATGACTTAAAGGCTAGAATATGAGACATGAAATCACAAAAAGGGAGTTTGGCATGTTATCATAAACTTGAATAGAAGAAAGAGGTACAGAAATCGCTTTTCCATGCCCGCTCCAGATCCCCGAGAGATGCTACCGACTTGACAATCCTTCCAAAGGGCCTTGACAAACATCGCACCCTTATTAATCAACTCCTTCAACCCTTCCCTCCAATACCCCCACCAGGACTTCTTCCTAAGTCAACTTATCCTCTACAACACCCACAGTCTCAAAGAGTCCTATAGCACTAGAAATTACTACCACATCCCATCAACCTAAAAGCATGAAGAACCAGACAAACCATAACCTCATCCCTAGATCATTCCACCCTTATGCAACTTTACCAACCTCCGTATGCATTCTACAAGGACTCACCACCCTTAACTCATTTGTCAACCTTAATCACACATAACCCACTTGGTACCACAGACCACTATCTCTCCCCCCCCTCCCTCCTTAGGAGACAACCTCCACCTTACCCTCTTTCACCCAACATCTCAAACTCCAATAAGGCGAAAACAAGGCTTTGCTTAAACTAGACCTATTTAATCAAAGAAGATTTGGAACCATCAAGAATACTACACCACCATGCTCTACATCCTCCAACCTAATCCCCAACCTAGCCAAATGATGGAACCCTCAAGTCACCTCTTTGCCACCATTACCAACACATGCTAGTCTACTTAGAGCACCAATTACAACCTTAGCCTTATCAGAAAAATAATGCACACTCATATCATAATCTCTAAGGAGTTCTAACCACCTTATTTTCATCCTCAACTCATACCTACCATATTCAGAAACAACTCTCATCTCTCCAGACTTGCAACACTACCCCTAAAAGGTTTATAAGCTCTAAACAAATCAACGTTCTACCTCGAGAGGCCACCATAAACATGTCAAGGTAGGGTTTTAAGACCCTATTCATGAAATCCACAAACCTAGTCGGTGCATAACTCAACCAAACAACTCCAACAATACTCAATATGCTCACTACTAATCCAAAAAGACACTTAGGGATACCACCTATCCTCATCATCATTTGGGGAAAAACTCAAACAAAAAATCAAGCTTAGAGAAGTGACTAACACATTGTAGTTGACCAAATAAAACAACCATCCTTAACAATCATATCACAACCTTAGGGGTTCTACACTCATTGGATGAATGTTGTGTAAGTAGCCAAACCACCTAAAGACCTTCAATCCAACAAACCGAGTCTAACAAAAATCACAAGACAAGACCCTATGCAATAAGAACATAAACATCCCCTAAACCCTTCTAGAAACAATAGACTCACATAATCAAACCCTACTAGCAACAAAAGGAATAATGAAAAGAAAGTAACCCCCGGAACCATCAAAGCATGCATAACAACATAAAGAAAAGCCTTTGACATATTAGTAACAACCTCAGGCGTCTCATCTCCTCCATAAGCCCCTTGATCAGCATGACCACCTTGTACTAAAGGTTGACCACCCTTATACCTCTTTTGCACATACGGACAATCAACTAACTTGTGACCCACTCCGCTACATCCATAACAAGCATTAGTCTTCCTCAAGTATAGGCCACCATGGTTCTTTCCACACCTTTGACACTTGGGGTTAGTCATCCCACCATTGTTGTCTTCACATCGAACCCTTCTTCTTTCTCCCTTTGGGGTTACTCGGCAATCCCTCCTCTTATGCCCTACTTCAACAGAACGGAAACAAGCATTAGTGCCCTTCAAAAATGGGCCTCTATGAACCTTACCACATGTTGGGCACATAGCATCATCTTTTTCCTTGAGGATTTGAAACTTTATCTTTTAAATGGGCCCCCTTGGCTTTCTCATCTCCACTCTTACCATTTAAAGTCCCACAGGCACCCACCAATTGATTGCGTTGAGCGGTCACGGCCTTGGCTAACACAATTATAGCAATTCAGAGCTTAATCTCTGTAACCCCTCCACCTTGAAGAGCTTGAGGAGCGGGGTAGGTCGGTCGTTCTTCGAGTACAAGGGCTCTTATTCCTCTTGCATTAGCCATGATCAACTAGCATGGCAAAGAACAATCGTTAGGGGGGAAAACTTACTTCAATTCTATAGCATGACTTAGAACATGAAGAAGGGAAACATTTCCTAAAACATCTCATAGTTGTGGTGCACAACACAACCATGAATAAGACTCTAATCAATATGGTATGTTGGACTCCAAGGATCTAACAACCTAGTGGTCTGATACCATCTTTGTCACGACCCAACCCTAGGGCATAGACAGTCCAAGCTTCAAAGGAGAGGTCTAAGGCATCACTCTTTCAGTTATGGAGAGGAGAATTACCGCAGTGGATGCCAGGGTCGACGCTTTTGAGGCCAGAGCTCAGAAGAGGCTTGAGGGGGCCCGGCCTGTAGATATGGCTGTCGTATAGTAGGAGTTGGCCAAGTTTAAGGCCGACTTGATTACATAACTAGCAACCCAGTCACAGCTTCAGAGCAGACACTTGTAGGTGAGGACCTGATTGATCTATTTGAGGATCGTCCACATGCTCCTGGGAAGAGGCCTTTGGATGGTATTGATACAAATGTTGCACAGAAGAAGCAGAGGATGGCTGAGCAGTATACAAAGCTGAAGGTGCAGATTGTTGAGCTTGGATGAGAGAGCTGATAGTAGCAGAGGAGTAGAGGCAAGCTCAGGAGCATGTGAGAGTGCATAAAGATTGTATATCTAGTTCGCTTGCAGCCTAGACAACCCCAGAGGAGAGAGCCACCCAGAACTCAACTGATGTCGGTGCCTGAGCACCATATTGGTGTTTGATGTTTTGAACCCCATTCTTACTACTGTTTTTGGATACTTTGTTCTCACTATTGTTTTTGTTTAGATACTTTGTTCTTATTGTTGTTTTTGGATAATTTGTTTTTATTACTATATTGGATAATTGGTTTTTATTTAGTTTTAATCGACTTTGACGACAAAGTATAACTTTTTGATTGGGTATGGGAAGTTATGGACTAGGGTGAAGTCTGAGTAGCCTTTAGTCCATAACTATCTTAGTTTTGATATCCCAAGGTTCTCTTGCCGTGTTTCTTTTTCTTAGTGGATGATTTTATTTTATGCTAAATCGGCATGTTTTATGTGTTTTGGATAATTTGTGGATATATGGTGATTGAGACTTTTGGCATGTATATAGTTTTGAATGGCTTCATTGAATGTTTTGAAAATTTGTACCCACAAAATTTTTGTGACTGTTGGTTATTCTTGCGATCTTGCATATATGATTGATTTGGCAATGATTGTTCTGATTAAGTGAAGGAAAGGTTATGCTTGAAGCATCATCAATTAGTCTATGTTGTCTTTGTATGCAATGTCGTGTGTGTGTGCTAATTTTGTATGTTCATGTATTGTGTACTGATTCAGAACTTGCCTTGTTACTTTAAGTTGGACTAGAGAGTTTGTTGATTAGGAAAGGATCTTAGGCCATTATTTTTTAAACTAGTCCAGTTTTGCCCAAATGACCTACTAAATGAAAGATGTTACCCCTTGTTCCACATATTTGAGCCTTACATGAACCTTTTCTTTCATAATACCTAGCTAGACTAACCTTGTCTACTTAAATACCTTGATATTGGCCCTGGTATGTCCTTGAACATTGTGAACCTTGATTGACGCAAAAGAGCCTATGTTGAGGGTGGCTACCAAACATTACCCTGGTTTGGGGATAGGATATTCTGTACTTCACCTCAAGCCAAAAGCCTAAGTTGAGGGTGGCCTATATTATGGTATAATAGCCAAAATGAGGTGATTAGTTGGGAATA
>JAPFFP010041727.1:0-14878 GCA_026153255.1 Solanum medicagineum | reverse complement strand
TCTAACTCGGAAGGCAACTCCAACTCATAAGCAACATTCTCAATCTTCTTCACAATCTGGTAGGGACCAATACAATGAGGACTCAATTTCCCCTTTTTCCAAAATCACATGTCACACTTCATAGTTGACACTTTTAAGTATACACAACCATTTACCTCAAACTCTAAATCTCTTCTCCTCACATCGGTATAAGATTTCTTGTGACTCTGTGTGGTCTTCAATCTCTTTTCAATGACCTTAACCTTATTTATTAACTGATGGACAAGGTCAGTCCCAATCAACTCAGTCTCTCTAATCTCGAACCACCCGATTAGTAATCTACATCTCCTCCCATATAAAGCTTCATAGGGGGCCATTTGAATGTTCGCATGATAACTATTGTTATATGAAAATTCAATCAATGGTAGGTGATCATTCCAATTTCCTTTGAAATCAAGAACACAGGCTTTCAACATATCCTCTAGTCTCTGAATTGTATGCTCTTTCTGGCCATTTGTCTGTGGATGAAACTCAAGAGTGAAAGAATCAGGACCACTTAGAAAAGAGCAACCTAGTACCTCAGGCTTAAGTAGAATAGAAAAGACAAGGATATCGTTTCATCATGTCCATCTCCGCCTCCCATGTATCACTCTCCACATGTTGATTTCTCCAAAGCACCTTAACTGAAGCCACATCCATATTATGAAGCCACTTCACTTGCCTATCCAAAATTTTCACCAAAACATCCTCATAAGACAAGTTCTCCTCAACTTCAACACCTTCCAAAGGCACAATAGTAATAGGATCACCAACGAACTTCCTCAACATAGACACATGGAAGACCGGGTGAATGGAGTCAAGATGGTTCTACTTTTTCAGATATTTATTCGAATATTTGGAACACAAAATAGATTAAGAAATATTTGAACTATGATTCATACTTAATATTCAGACCTCATGTCTGGGCTCCAAAAAATTATCAAACAAATAATTTTCATTTAGAAATCGCAAGATTCTTTTCTTTCCATCCAATCAAAAATCCTCCTTTTTCTCAATGGAGAATCGGCAAAATCATACTTTCATACAATATCTTAATTAAATAATATGTAATGACTAATAAATTAAGTTGAATTCTATATCTACACATACCAAAGGAACGTTCAATTCATAGATGCAGATCTCGGACCTATGAATGGGGATATTTTCGAAACTCACAAAGAAAAAGGAAGTGAGTTAGACAAAAATAAAAGCAACTTAGAAAAAAAAAGAAGTGACTTGGATAAAAAGAAACGAAGTGACTTAGACAAATCTTTTTTATCGATAACTTTAGACCAATCAATCGAATATTGATTAATACGTAATTGATCGTACACTACTTGAAAATGGCTCTTCTACTCCGAAACGGATTGTTCCAAATGTTCCTGGAAATTCTTGCTCCCATTGGACTCATTATTTTGATGAATCATTTCTTCGGACAGAAGAAGATTATGTAAACACTTACAACAGATCTCACTTATCAAATTTCATTATGGAAGACACAATTTTTTCTGAAGAATACGCCATGATATACCTGATCCATGCATAATATCAGGAAAAATGGATACAAATTTTTGACTGCTACTTAGTATTTGCAACTCCAACCTATAAGCCACATTCCTAATTTTCTCAAGAATGTCGTAAGGACCTATATACCGAGGACATAGCTTGTCTTTTTTTGCCAAAATGCATTGCAATGTTCATAGGGGATACCTTCACATACACCCAATCACCAACACGAAACTCAAGGACCCTCTTCCTAACATCCAAATAGGACTTTTCATGACTTTGGGACATCCTCAACCTTTCTCTAAGCATTCACCTTCTCCGTAGCCTCCAATACCAAGTCCGGGACAATCAAAGCCATCTCTACCAACTCAAATCACCCCACTGGAGACCTACATCTCCTGCCATACAAAACCTCAGACGGTACCATACCAATGCTAGCTTGAAAACTATTATTATAAGCAAACTCGATGAGTGGAAGGTGGTCATCCCAATTATCTTTGAACTCCAACACATAAGCCCTCAACATGTCCTATAAGGTTTGAATCGTCCTTTTAGCTTGTCCATTGGTTTGACGATGAAAAGTAGTGCTCAACTTCACCTTAGTACCAAGTCCTCTTTGAAACGATCTCCAAAAGTGAGAAGTAAATTAGGTATCACGATTCGATATGATAGACCTAGGCACACCATGCGAACTCGCCAACTCTTGGATGTACAACCTTGCATAATCTTTGGCACCAACAATAGTATTAACCGGTAGAAAATGAGTTGACTTAGTCGTCCGGTAAATAATAACCTAAATAGAGTCAAATTTCCTTTGGGTACAAGGTAAACCCACCACAAAATCCATGTTCACATCTTCACATTTCCATGTAGGAATCTCAATGTCTTAAGTCAAGCCACTGGGCCTTTAGTGCTCCACCTTCACTTGATGACAATTATGGAATTCAAATACAAACTTGCCTATATCTTTCTTCATACCATGCCACCAATACACCTCCTTCAAATCCCAATACATCTTAGTAGATCCCCGATGAATAGAATAATGAGAGTTGTAGGCCTCACTCATGATCACCTTCCTAAGATCATCCACATCCGAAACAGATAACCGATCATGATACCGAAGTACACCATCTTCCCCTTAGGAGAACACCTCTATATTCTTTTCGGCAACGAACATCTTCAATTCAACCAATGATGGATATAGATCTTGCTTAGCTTTTACATCAAAAACCACCAAAGATTCGACCCTATTTTAAACATGAAAACCACCATCATTAGGGTCGGCCAACCTAACACCCAACCTACCTAGTCGGTGAACATCCTTTTCCAACTCCTTCTTCTCCTCTTCAACATGAGCTACACTTCTCATAGATAGCCTACTAAGGGCATCGTCTACAACATTAGCCTTGTTTGGATGATATTGTACATTCATGTTGTAGTGCTTAAGGAGTTCCCACCATCTCCTTTGTCTCAAGTGAAACGACCCCAAAAGGTGCCCAAAAATGTGCCTCGAAAGTGCCCAAAATTTTAAATTCCATATATCTCAAAACTCATGCGCAATATCAAAATTTCAACTTCATATTCTTGTTCAAGGGGTGAAAATTAGGGGAAGAAGTGTCTAACCCCGATTTAAGAGCGAAAGAGTAGCAATTATGAATTTTCATAGTGTGAATTCCATTAAGCAATCTGCGTTCTTAACGCGACGCGCAACAGTATAAAAAAGTGCCTTTTTTTTCAAGTTGGTCCAACACTTCTATGTCTTAGGTCTAAGTGTTCCCAAACGTGTTTTTACCCATACTTAGCCATATTTCACCCTCATATCATCCAAGACATTCCGCAATACTCACTCAAACAGTTAGCCATATTGTTCACTCCTAAATTCAAGTCTCAAAACCTATTCCGAATCTAAGGATTTCCTTCAAGCTTCAAGTGTTCATTCTCATCTTTATCAAGAGCTTCTTTAAAGCTAAGGTATATAGGTTTCAACCATTGGGTCCTTTCACCCATGGTGCCCTAACCTCTTTTCTACTCAATTTGACTGATCTAAAGTTGATTTTACAATTGGGTTTACTAGTATGAACATGTCTATGAACTACGTTAAAGCTATGTAAAGTTGTGACTGTTTTGCTATGTTTTGAGCTACAAATTTTGGATCTATTGTAAGATTTGATGAGGGGTTTTGATATATATTTCTTGAGGGTGTTGCAAGGTGTTAATTGATGGTTTTACAATGGATTTTCTTACATGATTTGATCTCTGTATTTCATGGTTTTATACTAGCGTTACACACCCACCAAGTGCTTGATAAAATATCCAGTTATAGTTTCTTGAGGAATTGAAAGTCCAATACATGAGATATGATATGATTGATGTTATGATGATGAAAGGAGCTTATGTATATGATATAATCGATATAAAGTGTTGAATTACACCATTCCCGACCCGAGAGGACTAAGAGCCTGATAACCTTGTCGGGGGTTTGTAACTTGATAACCGAGGTGGGGGTTTGTACTCATCAACCAGGTGAGTGTTTTGTACTTCGCCACTAGGGTGATAAAGTGAAATTATCATGAACCATGTGAGGGGTTTGTACCACCCCACCAAGGTGATAGGGTGAGACCATCATCAACCAACCAAGGGGTTTGTACTTTGGAAATCTAGCTTGGTCTCTTCTACACATATGATATCCCATATGAGCATGAGTTACTTAAGATTGTTTTACTTGAGCATTGGTCATACACGCCATATTATTATATGATGTCTATTGCCTATTATTATGCATTTTGACTATGATGCCTATTTCTTGTTGCATTGCATCCTACATACTTAGTACATTCAAGCGTACTAACGTATATCTTTGCCTACATAATATCACCATGTAGGAACCGGTGCCCACGTTGATCATCCTCCTCCTCCACATGGCTAGTTCGGTACTACTCAAGCTAGTTGATGATTCCTCCATTTCAGAGACGTTTATTTATGTTTCTCTTTCTATTTATTGAGACAATCGTCTTTATGTTCTATTTTTACTATGACGGCGAGCCTAGTTGCTTTGTATTGGCCCCCACTCGTATATATGTAGTAGAGGTATTTGTTGGACGTGTTATGTATCTTTGATATGAGCTTGACTCTTTATCTCTTGATTATGATGTTATGCAAGATTTCCCGTTAGTCTCCTTTGCCCCATTGTTACTCTTAATGTCTTTTATATGATTTTGTGACCAATGATGAGTAATGATAAGTTAAGAGGCTTCTTTGGGGTTCCTTCAGGTTCCCTATTGGCCGTGTCATGTCTAGGCCCTAGGCTTGGGTCGTGACGTCACATTACGATCCCTTTGAGTGAACACATATTGCACACTCTAGTGCTTGGTGAAAACATCAACATGCACGCCATATAAATAGTATCTCCAAATCTTTAAGGCAAACATCACCGCCGCTAACTCAAGATCATGAGTCAGGTAGTTACATTCATGAAACTTCAAGTGCCTTGATGCATAAGCTATCACCTTATCATGTTGCATAACTACACAACCCAACCCAACACAAGAAGCATCACAATACACTACGAACCTATCTAGGCCATCCGATAAAGTCAAAATAGGTGGCGATGTAAGTTGATCATCAAAGTCTGAAAACTCTTCTCAACTCATCCAACCACACAAATTTAACCTTCTTTTGGGTCAACTTAGTCAGCAGAGATGCAATAGATGATAATCCTTCAATAAACCTCCTATAATAACCAGTGAAAACAAGAAAACTCCGAATATTTGAAGGAATCAATAGTCTAGGTCAATTTATCACGGCCTCAGTCTTCTTCAGGTCAACCTTAATACCATCACCAGATACCACATGAACAAGAAAAACTATTTTACCCAACCAAAACACACATTTTCTGAACTTAGAATACAACTTCTTCTCTCTCATGGTTTGAAGAACAACTTCAAATGATCCATGTGCTCCCGCTCACTTCGGGAATAAATAAGAATATCATCAATGAAGACAACCATAAAACTATTGACGAATGGATTTAACACCTGATTCATAAGATCCATAAATACGGTCGGAGCATTAGTTAAACCAAATGAAATCATCCCAAATTCAAAGTGTACATACCTAGTCTAGAAAGTCATCTTGGGGAATATCACATTCCTAACCTTCAATTAAAAATATCCAGACAAAGGTCAATCTTTAAGAAATGGGTAGCCCCTTGGAGTTAATCAAACAAGTCATCGATTCTAGGCAACAAATACTTATTCTTAATGGTTACGTTATTCAATTACCTATAATTAATGAACATCCGAAGAGATCCATCTTTCTTCCTTACAAATAACACCGGAGCACCCCAAGAAGATATACTTGGCCTAGAGAAACATTTCTCTAACAAATCCTTCAACTAATACTTCCATTTCTTCAACCCAACTGATGCCATATGATAAGGAAGAATAGAGATAGGTTGAGTATCCAAGAGAAGATCTCTGCCAAAGTCTAGTTCCCTTTGGGGGGAAATACCTGGCAAGTCTTTGGGGAACATATCCGAAAATGCATTCACCATCAGGACCGATTCAAGAGTAGGTGACTCGAATTCCATATCCTTGAACCTCACAATATAATAAATACACCCTTTGGAGATCATCTTTCAGGCCTTAAGGTAGGAAATAAACTGAACTTTAATGCTGGAGTCACTACCCTTCATTCAAAAATAGGCTCATCCAGAAGTTGAAACTTGACCTTCCAGGTTTTACAATCTATCGAGGCATATAAAGCATGCAACCAATCCATCATGAGAATCACATCAAAATCAAACATCGCAAGTTCTCTGAGGTCACATGGAAAAACTTTATGCAACACAGAAATAGGACAACCCTGATAAACTCTATTATCAACCACAGATTCACCCACGGAAGTATAAATGAAAAAGGGTTCCCTCATAATTTTAGGACTCAAACCAAACTTAACACCCTATAGAGGAGTCACAAAATATAAATTTACACCCCGATCAAGCAAAGCATAAGAATCATAATCAAAGACTTTTAACATACTTGTCATAACATCTGAAGCCACTTCAAGCTCCTGATGGGCATGAAAAGCATAGAACCTATTGTTTCTCGGAGCAACACCCTAGGAAGATTTTGTTGGCCTTGACCACCTTGAGCTACCTAACCCTGACCTCTCTAAACAACCCTAGGACAATTAGAAATCTTGTGGTTCTTATCACTATTGCCAAAGCATGCACCCAAATTCTTCCAACAAGTACCCGAGTTATTCTTCCCACAAGTAGTACATGGAGGAGGCATTGGTCCACCTCCAACTTGTGTCGTAGGAGGAGGCACTCTAGCATTAGCAACCTAAGAATTAGAACCATGGCCTTGTTAGAAGCAACCGTAACCACCACTCTTGGAGTTAGAGAGCCTACCATCATAACAGGTCCTCTTAGCATCGTGTACCCTCCTTTTCTCAAGCTTTTATCGATCAATCTGTTCAGCAAATGTCATGAACCTGGAGATTTCCATGTCTCTAATAAGCATAGGCGTACAACATTCTTTTAAAACCATATCAGTGATTCCAAAAATAAACTTGTGCATTCTTGCACAAGGGTTGACTACAAGCATGGGAGCATACTTGGAGAGCTTTGTGAACTTGAGGCATTGTCCCTCACACTCATACCACCTTGTTTGAGGTTGATAAACTTAGTCATCTTGTCTTCCCTAAGCTCAAGTAGAAAGAATCGATCTAGAAAGGCAAACTTAAACTCTTTCCAATTGACAACATTACCACAAAGCTCTCCATCGACCACTGGGTGTACCATACTTATGCTACATCTTTCAACTGATAAGCAGCCAACTCAACCTTCTCTTCAGAAGTGACACCCATAACAGTCATTACCTTGGTGAGCTCATCAATGAACTCTTGAGCATCCTTGGGAGCATTTGACCCATAGAACTTCAGAGGATTCATCGAGGTAAAATCCCTCACTCTAGAAGCCGGGGTGGGATCCTGAGGAAGAATAGCTTGGATAGTTTGAGAAGTTACCACCTGGGAAAGCATAGCAAAGGCCATAAAAAATTCTCCATTTGAGATAAGCTCTTCCATGGGCCCTTGAGGTACTTGATCCATATTTGTCGAGACCAGTCTTGGTAGGGGAGCTCTTCCTCGAAACATCTTTTATAATGGAGCAATGACACCATTAAGACAAGGAAACCAAGCATACGATCCATAGCATGACATAAGACATGAAGAAGTGAGATAATTCCTAGAACATCATCATACACTCCCACTAATAGGCAAGGTGCACTTCACACCCATGAATGCGACGTTACTTAACACAATATGTTGGACTTGGAGGATTATTGACAAACAAAATGCGCTGATACCAAGCTTGTCATGACCCGTACCTACGATCTAGGAGTGAAGTGGAGATTGGGAACCCAAGAGTCCCCAAATAAGCCTCAAAGTATCCATATTCACATCATCAGTTCAGAAGCCTAATGAAAACGTAAACACAATTCTAAGGGGTGAGAGAATAAGACTTATGCTATAGGGAAGTCATAGGGAATAGGAGTAACATGGATTCACAAAGCATGTAGCACATAAATACTAAAGGTCGGTAAGTATGACTTACTCTATGGGGGAAATTCGGGACTTAGGATCTTTCACATCATACATATATCCATATCGTAAAGCTCATAACCAATCCACATAACGATAACCAATAGGTAGCCAAAGCCATACACATAACCTCCAATCATAACACTTAGCATGTAGTCGTAAAGGAACTTACAAGATCTCCAACAATGACTCTAGTCAAGAGATAGGACTAGGGCCAAGACATACCCGGGCTTAACCTCAAAATAAATAACAAAAATAAAACACCATAGGTAGAGGAATGGTGGTTTACCCTTGGAATATAGGACTCACCACAACGAGCAAATCTCATGATCCAAGCTAGACGTCGTACGGTGGATGGATGAAGTCCTCAGTTCCTACATGGGTAGATCATGTATGCAAAAGTATGTGTTAGTACGTTTGAATATACTAAGTATGCTAGCATGCAATGCTTAAGACTTACCAAACCTGCATTCAATATTAGATGACGAGGGCACATAATATAGAAAGAGATATATAACAAGAAATGTAGTATATGATATGCCATAAAACCAATGATGCATAAAATGTACAAGTGCTCATATATCGTAGGGATGTGACCTCAACTGGCATGAGTAAGAACAAGCAAGTTATTACTTGGAATCCCGATGAAATCCCCTCACCAGTAAAGAGGTGGTCTACTTGCCAAGGGTAAACCATACTTCATGTTATGGGAACCCCCATTTTGGAGAAGCAACCTTCCTTACGGGCACCCCTATTTCGGATAGGATTTTCAAACTATATCTTATCATATTGTATCATCCTTATCCTTATGGGTACCCCCATTTCAAACAAGATTTTCACATATACCTATGGTTGGCACACGTTCAAGAAAAAGAGATAGCCCTAGGTGACACCCTCAATCCATTACTGCTAAATGGTTATCCTACAGTAATAGATATACATATACATATTTTCAAGGAGATGCATGGTTTATTAAATCATTTTAATGCATTCTTAGGCTGAAAAGCTAAACATCATTTTTATAATTCACACTTGGTCTCAAATGCAAAAATCACATTTTATATCACACTTTTATGCATAGGAATTGCCCATTCACATTATCACATGAGGTGTAAAAGCCAAAATGCTCAAAGAGATAATATCAATAGACATATATGTGATTACATTATTTTCATAACCAATATCTTATCACAATCATTTACATAAACATAGTTGGGCTTAACCCACTTCACAATTCTTAAAGTTTCCATGCTTATGAATGTATATTCTATGAACGAGATAATATTAGCATGGGTAATATAGATTCAAACTTAAATCGATAATATATTTTGAAATTTATCTAAAGACATAAGTAAAATTAGCATTTAAATCATAATATAGATCACCCAAGCACAAATCAAGATTTAAAGGGGACATGCACTTTCATAACTTCAATCATTTCATCATATTAGGGATTAAATCAACTTAAAATGAATAAATAAACATAGCCCATACATCAATTGAATTTAATACACAATAATGTTGAAAATCCATATTTAAAGTAAGCTAAAAGTTATGAAAATCACTTGAAAAGAGTTTAGGTCTTCTTGGTTGAAAGGGACCAAGAATCAAAACCACATACCTTAAATAATATAGAAGATTCAAGAAGAAATTTGGTCAACAAAAAGGTCTTCCTTGATCCCCAAGCTTAAAGCCCACAAGAGTTCTTTGAAAGGGACTTGAGAGAAATTTTAAATATGAGGAATGAATTTGAATGAGAGGAATGAGTTTTAGGTCAGTAAGAAGTCTGTTAGCATACGTAGTCACAAAAGACCATTAGAATAAATTGTAATTACGAAAATGCCATTAATGAAACAAGTTGAAAATTTAATAATCCCATCTCAGGGAGGGGTTATATGGTCTATGACGTACTACACGGACCGTATACATTCCCATGAGCCAACACTTAGAAAAGAATCACTTGATGAAGGTCTAAAACGGTAATCCCATACTTAGAATTTTTTTCAATGAATTCACCCATATGGAGGGGGACACAAGCCGTACAAGGCCACACAGGCTGTATGGTTGCCTGTACTACCTCCCTTATAAAAATCTTCCATAATGAGTTCCGATACAGTGATTCCATACTTCGAAAAATTTCAATCCAGAAGCCATACGGAAGGCCACATGGGCCGTACCAATTCATACGAGTTGTGTACTTGGCCGTGTCACCACAATTGGTCCCAAAACTGTTAGATTTCGAGCTAAGTAATAAGTAACAATAATAAACTCCACATGTACAAAATTAAGAATGGAATTGTTTGGAGTATTAGGATCATTTTACCTTTATCCAAGACCTTAGCAGTTCTTGAGTATCCAAGGTAGACAACTTCACTGTTATCTCCTATTAATGTATAGGAGACATATGCTTCTCGATTTTCATAAATGTTCAAGTAGACCCAGAGTCTATCACCCATTCTTTTACATGTTCTACAAAGGTCCACTAGAGAAATGACAGCAGCAATAATATATCTCCTTCAACTAAGTAAGCTTTGGAAGGATGACCATCATTTTTGTGATTTTTAACTCTGATCTTTACTACATTGAGCCGCATGAAGACCTGATTTTGCACAAGTAAAATAACAACTATTCTTCTTCTTAAAGTTGGGATTATTAGGATAGTAATCTCAAGATTTATTATCATACCTGTTATTATTACTGCTTTTGTCACGACCCAAGCTAGGGCCTAGATATGACACGGCGAATGAGAAGTCCGAACACAGCCTAAACAAGCCTCATAGAATATCATGTACAAATCCTTGGTTGTGGAAGCAAAATAAGGAACTAACAAGAGCCCATTCTAGAAATGGGAGCAGGACTAAGGGAAGTCCTCCATAACCATAAAAACATAAGGAGAGTCGAGCTCATAAGCATATACAGAAATGGTATCCAACAACACCACTACTTAAGAATAGAGTGGGGGCCAAGACACTTCCCAGGATCACTCTTATGATAATAAATATCCAACATAAGGAACAAGTGACAACATAGCATGAACAAAATAGATATTATTCTCGAAGTTGAGGACTCATCAAAAGCTTTCTTCCAGAACTGAATCAGCCACGTAGAGGAGGATGATCGATAGGAGCTCTGGTCCTTACATGGTAATATCATGTAGGCATAGAGTATGTGTTAGTACTTGGAATGTACTTAGTATGTGGGGTGCAATTCCACAAAGACATAAGTCATACTAAGAAAGATACATAATTATAATAAATGGATATACACTCAATATGACATGTATGAGCAATACATGTAATGAATCATGCATGAAAAGGATTCAACTTGCATATAAAACATACATATGTGGCAGGAGACCAGAGCCGACATAGACCAAGCGAGCTACTACTTGCAATCTGAGGCATGACACCCCCTAGGCAAGGTGATCGAGGCATGACACCCCCTCAACAAGATGTGGTCTACTTGCCAACGTAAACCAAACATGATCCCACATGAGGGAAAACATGAACTAGATGGATCCACTAGTGAAGCTCTTTTAGGGAATTAATATAATCCAATGGTGGCACATAGTTTAGAGATTAAAGAAATTATATAGGACCCCTTGCTTCAAGGCCCTACCTTAAGCCTCAATCGATGCTAAGTCTAATCCCAGGGGATACATAAAATAATAATAACTTTAAGCATAACATGAACAACTTTTAATTGACGTGAATCATGACATAAGTTGCTTATTCACATGCTTGACCTCTACTGGTGAGCTTAACTTGAACATGAGGGTAAAATAGTAATCATGCTTGATCCCTTAGCCTGACATGAATGGCTCACAAGAGGATAAGATCTTGAAATAGGGCTCAACTTTTCACTTGTAAAGTCATAGATACTTTTCGTTGAATTTAATACAAGTTTGGAAGCCCATAATTATCATGAAATCTCTTGACTTGTAAACCATGCAATAGTTCATCAACAACTTGGGAATTCTTGTCATGTAATTTCATCAAACACATGGTGGGTTCAAGAAACTTGTCCAAACTCATGCAATTCAAGAGTATAAACAAGGATTAAAATCAATTCACTTCAAAGTCATTCAAATCAACCTACAAATAGTAGTGAAACCCTCATTATGGGTATCTTGAAATTCATCTCAAAATTTACAATAATTCATAGTTTTCATAGTTCACATCATGCATAACTTTGATAGATACAAATCAACTCATGGAATGAGATTAAAATAGATATTGATCCATAATAAATCAATACATGATAAAACCCAACATAATTTACATTCATAATTCATAATAAGAGATACCCATAAGTAATACAACTTGAATTCATGCGGTTTTTATAAAATGAGAAGGCTGGGCTCCATGGGTGAAAGGACCCATGGATGAAGACCCACATACCTAAACTTGAGATTTTCTTGAAGGATTTGAGGAATACTTGAAGGTTGGATTGGCTTCTTGAAATCCAAAGTGTTCCCTTGAGATTCTTGAAATCAAATGGAGGATTGGGTGACGATTCGAGAGGGTTTTGAGAGAGTTTAGAGACTTAAGCATTTCTTGGAATTAGGAAGAATGAGATGTATTAGGGTTATGTAAACTGATAAGGGACATAGATGGGGTCAAAACAACGTAGAACAAGCATTAAAGGTAGAGAAATGACAAAACTACCCCTTATAAAAAACTGGCAGGACCAACCTATGAGACCCCATCTATGATTTGTAGTACAACCTATGAGTCATAAATTGCCTCTGGATGGAGGGAATGAAATTTAAAGACTCTGGAGAATGGCACGAGACCTTGACTTACAACTCGTACTCCACTTTACGAGTCATAAACACCCCTCATAGGCGAGACACCCAGGAATATCTTGTCACTGGAACCTACGACAAAATCCCCTTCTACGACTCGTAGAAGGCTTTACGAGTCACAACCCCATTCATAAACATCAATTCAACCAAAACTTACTCATTTTTCTGAACTTTTCATGCTCATCTCAGGTGGGGTCTTACAATATCTCCCTCTTGGGAACCATTCGTCTTCGAATGTGCTAACGCCAACTCTACAGAATGAATTTCTGCACCTCAAAACACCATGCGTGCAACATTTAAAATTTTCAAACTATGTTTTATCTAGCTATTATAATGCAAATATCAAATTCACATAGAATATGCATGAATGTCATGGAAATAGCATGCAAGGAGAGGGGATGCTAAGATGGGAAAACCTTATCTCCTCAAACTTGACCAACATGGAAAAGATGGGGGCATCGCTTCTTCATATTGTCTTCGGCTTCCCATGTGGCACTTTTAACTTGTTGGTTCCTCTAAAGGACTTTGACGTATGCCACATCTTTATTCCTCAACTTCTTTACCTGTCTGTCAAGTATTTCCACCAGAACCTCATCATCGGTCAAATTATCCTCCACAGCACCGATAACCTCTAAGGGAACTATAGCACTTGGGTCACCCACACACTTCCTCAACATTGACACATGGAAAATCAGATGAACCATGCCCATATCCGAAGGCAACTCTAATTCATAAGAAACCTTACAAATTCTTCTCAAAATTCTATAAGGTCCCATAAACCTTATGCTCAATTTTCCTTTCTTGCCAAACTAGACCACACCCTTCATAGGTGAGACCTTCATGTAAACCCAATCATCAATATTAAATTCAAGGTCTCTTCTTCCCGTATCAGAAAAAGACTTTTGTCTACTTTGCGCCGTCTTCAATCTCTCCCTTATCAACCTCACCTTCTCCAAAGCCTCCATGACTAAATATCCGGGCCTAACAATGCCATCTCCCCCACATCAAACTACTCAACTGGGGATGTATAATACCTACCATATAGAGCTTCAAAGGGAGCCATGTCAATGCTTGAGTGGTAGCTATTGTTGTAAGCAAACTCAATAAGTGGAAGATGTTTATCCCAACTACCCTTAAACTCCAACACACAATCTTTAAGCATATCCTCAAGATTTTGGATAGTATTTTTGGCTTAGCCATCAATTTGAGGATGAAAAGTCGTGCTAAGCTTGACCTTGGTACCAAGACCCCTTTGGAATGATTTCCAAAAATGAGAAGTCAATTGAGCACCATGATCCGAAATGATAGACAAGGGTACCCCATGCAACCTAACCAACTCATGAATATATAACTTGGCATAATCTTCGGCACCATAAGTCACTTTAACAAGTAAAAAGTGAGCCGACTTTTTCATCCTATCAACAATAACCCAAATAGAATCAAAGTGTTCCCTAGTCTTAGGAAATCCAATCACAAAATCCATGTTGACCTCTTCCCAATTACAAGTAGGAATTTCTATGTCTTGGTCTAGACCACCCAGTCTTTGATGTTTGGCTTTCACTTGTTGGCAATTGTGACATCCAACTACAAACTTGGCAATATCACTCTTCATACCACCCCATCAATACACCTCTCTCAAGTTTCTATACATTTTTGTGGAATTGGGGTGAATAGAATAGGATGAATTATGGGCCTCTTTCAAAATCAACTCCCTCAAGTCATCAACATTAGGCACATATAGTCTACATTGGTACCTAAGAAAACCATCTCTCCTTTTGGAGAAAACCTCCACTTCACTGTTAGCCCCCGTAGTTCGTTAAATTAAGGATAATTATTCAATCGGGAAATTTTGTTGTGGATGTTGTGTAGTGTGAATTTAAGTAGATTTTCGGTGCATGATTAGAGTATCAAGTGAATTTGGCGTGCATAATTAAATTGGAG
>JAPFFP010041726.1:0-14881 GCA_026153255.1 Solanum medicagineum | reverse complement strand
AATATGACCACCAAAAGAATCATCTCAAAGGTAATTGAAAGATAAAGCATATGTGTTTTGTTGATGGGTGGTACCCCCAGGGGTGGAAGAATCACCTAGCCAGGGGCGATCCTATCACGAGTGGTACCCCAAGGGGTTAAGGAAGAACCTAGATAGGGGCGATCTTGATACAATTATACTACTGATCAGTTGGTTACTTACTGTACAAGATGTTCACAGATTATACAGTAAAGGTCAATCAATATAAAGAACATAAAGTATGCGATTCCAAAGTATATCCAAAGGTGGTCATTTAATCCACATCAGTGCATGATTTCATTTGAGTTGTTATTTCATATACAATATTTGTTGCCTTACATATTCTGTACATAATCTCGTACTAAGTCCCTAGCGGGGGACCTACATTTCATGCTGCAGGTACCGGTGCTAGTAAATCTCCCCAGTAGGAGCACAGGACATCCAACTGTTGTTACTAAGCTCTAGGTTGTTTCGGAGCTTTGTGTGTGCCTAAAGTTTATTGTTTGTATTATACAGTTATTTGAGGCGGGGCCTGTCTCGACCCTTATTCGATACTTCCTATGACCTAGAGGCTTTGTAGACTATGTAAACTAAAGTGTGGTCATGTCTCGTACTTTAAACACCATGGCCCTAACGGCCTAGTCACATGTATTATCTTTTGGATTGTATCAATATTTACTTGCATAAAGGCATCTTAAATATGGAAATCCATTATAAAATGTATAGAAAGTGCATAGATATAGGTTGGATCTCCCAAGTCTTATCGGCAACGGGTGTCGGTCCGCCCTAACGGGACTTGGGGCATGACAACTCTTCTCCCCCCGGATCGGACATGGTCTAATGCAACACTTTATATAGAGTATATCATATAAATAAGCTCATTTCATCATCATATAGTCAATCATATCATATCTTATGCTTTGGACCTTCAATTCCTCAAGAAACCACATCCGGAAATTTTATCACACTTAGAGGGTGTGTAATGCTAGTATGAAACCATGAAATATATTGATGAAATCATGCAAGAAAATCCATTATAAAATCATCAATCAATATCTTGCAACACCCTCAGCAACATACATCAAAACCCCTCCTCAAATCTTACAATAGATCAAAGATTTATAGCTCAAAACATAGCAAAATAGTCATAATTTCACGTTGCATTAACATAGTCTGCAGTGAATTTCATAATGAACAAGACCCATTTGTAAATCAACTTTCAATCACGCAATTTGAGTAAAAAGAGGCTTGGGCATCATGGGCAAAATGAAACCATGAAAGAAACCGCATACTTTAGCTTGGAGATGAGCTTGGTAAAGATTAGAGATGGAGACTTGAAGCTTGAAGAAGAACCTTGAAGGAAATCCTTAGTTCCGGATGAGGTTTTGAGACTTGAATTTTGGAGTGAAAATATGGCTAAGTGTTTGAGTGAGTATTGGAGAATGCTTAGGACAATATGAGCATGAAATAAAGCAAAGTATAGGTAAAAACATGTTTTAGAACACTTAGGCCCAAGAGTAGAAGTCTTGGCCTGAACAGAAAAACACTGGCACTTTTTAACAAAGAGGCGCCTCGCTTCTCTGTAAGTCTTAGTTTGAAAAATTATAATTGCTAATTTTTCACTCTTAACTCTGGGTTAGACTTTTCCCCCCTAATTTTGGACCCCCTTGAACATGAATATGATGTCAGATTTTGGATATCATATATGGATTTTGAGATATATGGAATTTCAAATTCTGGGTGTTCCGAGGCACATCTTCCGGTACTTTTTGGGGTAGTTTCAAAATATTTTTTTTGACTCTTGACGTTTTATGATATGAAGTGGCTCCCTAAGTGCCTTGCACTTATATTATTCTCTTATTATTGCTTAAATTGCTTCTGCGATCCAAGATGTGTATATGATATGTTAAGAGGCTTGTTTGGGGTCCCTTCGACTTCCCCATTGCCTGTGTGATGTCTAGGCCCTAGTTTGGATCATGACATTTCCTTATCCAAGAACCTGTGCCTCTTCAACTGTTTAGTCGACCTTTCCGATGTTCCTCTTGCTCTCGAATTAGTAGTTCACTCCCCATCATCTCTGGGTGATCAACTTCTTGCATATCAGTATACTTGAAGATGTCATCCTCATCTATGAAAGGTAAAGTTCTTTCTCTTGCTCTCCATAACTTTTTTTAGTCTGACTATCTACCTACTTCGTGTACGTGTCGTATTCGATAATGGTAAGGTTAATTGAAGATGTTGGAACCCTTGATTACTATAGCACTACTGTTCAGGTATTTCTTTACTGTAGCTCAACTGTGAAGATTATGGCCATGTTGTGTTCTAATTAATAAATTGGGATGACATTAATGATCCATTCAAGATTTGAATTTAATTTACTATCTTGGATCTAACATTTGAATTAGTATCTGACCTCAATGATCATTTTGGAATCTGACCTTGACACTTTATCTGGAGTCCGATATTTGAAATGCCTTGACTCAGATACAAACACCTAGTATTAATAATTAATCTAGAACCTAGTTTCAATATGGACCCAATCCAACCTTGGAATCAGCACTTCATGTCATTAAGTAATGGGGATCCAATTCTCACAATTCAGAACTCGACACCTAAAATGGAATTTGGCACGACCCAGCTCCAAAACTTGATTTTGTATCGACTTTGAATTAGGGTCCAATTTTGACATATGACACGAGAACCAACACAAAGATCCGACCTCAAATTTCAATTGAACCAAAACTCAACTTGACTAGCAAAAGAAGCAATTGTGCAAAAACTGGTAATATAATTCCTTATGTATTACCCTAAGGGAGAATTCTTGTGCAAATTTAGTTAACGAGAAAAAGGAAAAAACAAAATGGATAAGGGATGCATAACTGGAAACATAAAAGCATATAAAATGAATGACAAGAATACCATGCATCAACTAGGGTTGCGATTTCATCAACTTTACAACTCATAAAATCTAGATTACAATCCACAAGCTTCAAATTTTCTTGCTCACCACAAATTTAAATGGCATAACATTTAAACTATTAACAATATTGCATGTTATTTTACCTCATTAATCGGCACCCAACACGTAGAGCTTCAGCATCCCATTACAGTGCAGTTACAAAAGAAGCTACTTGATCTCTTTTTGCCAAGAAAGTTCCATTATGGAGGCCCTTCACCCAGTACCCACGAATTTACCTTAATATACCCTTCGCCTCTCAGCCCTCCAACTAGACTCAAATTATCACTAGATGCTCAAAGTGCTAGACCCCACCCACGCCAGGAAACGGCTCATTCAGGTAATCGTCCAATGTTAGCCCATGCTTTGCTTTCCTTATCATACTTTCTGACCAACATGGCATTATAATTAGCAACATACAATTGGTTATGTACAACTGCCACTAACAAAGATGCTTGGGAAATAGGAGGGATGTCACTCTTAGCTACGTTAGGGCAAGGAGGGAACATGTTCGGGATTTTTGTTCATATTCCTGCTGCCAGGTCATACCCCTCTGTGTATATGAACAACTTATCGACTCTATCAGCTCTCTTATTGTATGCTCTAGGCTAGATTATGGCACATAGCATATTTGAACTATGAAATTTGGTAATTAGTTAGTAGCCGTGAACTTTATAGGTTGAGGCGAAAAAATGGTATCATTGAGCATTGGGTGTATTTCTCATGCCAGCCCCCTGAATAGAAAGTGTTTAACCCTACTAGGCGCAGTTGGATGTATTTGCCGACCATGAGTCCAAATGAATGCTTTGTGTCCTTCAATAAGGAATCTTTGGCAGTGGGTACAAAACTTCTAGATTTTGAAATAGATGTGTTGTCGCAGGTTATTTCTAGGTATAGCTTACTATACTTGGTCATCCGGGATGTAGATGAATTAGCCAAGATTCCAATTTAGTTCATCTAGGTATGGTGACACTGCCATTCTAGCTGGTAGTTATGATTCATGACGTATAATCCTCTGCTCAACTGAAATGTACATGAATCAACCATGTAAAATGTGATCTGACTTCTTCATGGATGCTAAGTTCTATGTTATAGGAGGCATTTCAGGAAAAGAATCAAAACTGGTCACATGTGTAGAGGAGTATGATCTGGCAACAGGAACATGAATAGAAATCCTAAACATGTTCCCTATGCGACTTAACGTAGCTAGGATTGACATCCCTCCTACTTCCCAAGCACCTCCATTGGTGGCAGTTGTAAATGACCAATTTTATGTTGCTAATTATAATGCCTTATAGGTTAGAAAGTATGACAAGGAAAGCAAAGCTTGAATTACAATTGGACGATTGCCTAACGAGCAGTGTCCTGGCATTGGTGGGGTCTAGCATTTCGAGAATATTGTGAAAGTTTGATTAGAACTTGAAGGCCCAGGGGCGAATGGTATATTGAGGTGAATTCATAGGTACTAGGTGAAGGGCCTCTACAATGGAACTTATTTGGCAGAAAGTAATCAGGTAGCTTCATGTATAATTACGTTGTAATGGGATGCTAAACCTATATGCGTTTAGTGTTAGGTGCCGATCAACAAGGTGAAAGAACAAGCAATATAAAAAATTGTTTAAGCATTATGTCATTTGCATTTGAGGTGAGCAAGAAAATTTGAAGCTTGTGGATTGTAATCTATGTTTTATGAGTCGTAAAGTTGATGAAATCATAACCCTAGTAGATGCATGGTATTCATAAGGTTCATTCTTATGACATATGCTTTTATGTTTTCTAGTTATGCATCCGTTGCCCCTTTCGATTATTTCCTTTTTCTCGTTAACTAAATTTGTGCAAGAATCCTCTATTAGGGTAATACATAAGGAATTATATTCCCAGTTCTTACACAGTTTCTTATTCTTCCCCATATTATATTACTCTGTTTCAATATGGACCAATCTTACCTAGGAGTTGACACTCAATCTCAATGACTAATATGAGATCTAATTTCAAGAATTTGGAACTCATCATCCAAATTAGAATCCACCCCAAGCTAGGATCCAAAATTTTAATTGGTATCAAGTTTGAGTTAGGGCCTGATTTTGACATATGACACGGGACATCTTTGAGATCTGACCTCAAATTTAACTCAAGGGTAACCTAAATTTTTGATCTAGGTGTCGACTTTCAAACAAAGATATGACCCTATCATTTGATCCGTGACTCGACCGTTACACTTGATCCAAAATCACACCAAATACTTAACCTGCAATCCGACCTTGACTCTTGATAAAAAATCTCACTCCAACATGTGTCGAATGATATCATCCTGATACTCGATTTGGGACTCAATATGTAACCCTAATTTGGGACCAACCATCTAAACTGAAATTTATTCCCAACTAAACTCTGAACTCAAATAATAAGCAAGGTCGGGAGTCAAATCACAAATCGAGAATTCAGAGTTGAATTCGAAATTAGTATCGAAAATTGATCTTCAAAACATGTATTAGGATGTAGAGTTGAGGTGTGAGGTTGTGAAAAAGTTTTGAAAAATATTTTTCTTACTTTTACAGGAACAGTTATTTTTTTAAGAATTAAATAAATTTCAACAACAATAACATACCTAGTGAAATCCCATAGGTAGAGTCTGGGGAGGGAAAAAAGTATGCAAACCTTACCATTATCTCATAGAGATAGAAAGGTTATTTTTAAAAGACTCTCACATCACAAATGCCATCCCAAAGAGCAGAAAATACTAGATATGAAACAACGACTAAAGTGGATAGAAAATGAAAATTTATAAAAGACGATTAAAGTAATTAAATAAATGACGGACACTAACAACATAATATATAACGACACGACTATCACTACTAACCTACTATATCACAAGGCCCGACATCTTCCTACCCCATTAGTTGTCTAACCTTCTACCCTAATATGCAACCTCAACTTATTTTTATCTAAGGTTATGTTCTCGGTGATACAAAGTTGTGCCATATTCTATCTAATGAACTCTCTCAAAACTTTTTTGATCTACCTCTACCCCTTCGTATCACTAATGTTGCCCAAGTTACACCTCCTTTTTAGAGGATAAAGCCGTCATTATAAAGAAATAGAACCTAACAAAGGTTAGGGTCAAACCCACAAGGAATACGTAGACTCAAGAGAATTCAAATGATCGCAATTCGAGTGGTTAACCAACTTATTTCCCCAAATTGGATTTTTCTGTTTGCAATAATTAATGAAAAATAAAATTAAACTAACACAAGAGAAATCAATATGGATAGAAACTAGGGTATTGTGTTCCCCATGACTCCCCAACTCAGTATCACTGGATAACCTAATTCTTTTCTAGTGTGTAGCATGCAGGATGGTAAGTTGTGTTCACCAAGCAATTTGGGTAAAGGTGAGAGGTGAATTTCACCATGTGACTTCGACAATCTCCATAGTGTGTATTACTAACCCTTACGTATTAGTCCCAGTACAACCTCCCTTTGGCACAATTTGGTTGATTAGATAAGAGCACATCAATTAAATCTTGTTAATTAATCTCTTTTTCTATTCATTACTACCTTGATCAAGTCAGTAACACTAGGCATGCTCTAATGTTCGCCACCACCAGAAAACATGGAAAACGAAGGGAATTAATACACGCATACACACCTTTCAAGAATTATGAATTATCTGATTTTACTTTCTTATTTTTTCATGGTTCCCATAACCCTAGTTGTGGATTTAGGTACTCATGCTTTGTTTAGTGCAAGAATAATGGATTAAAAAAACATAATTGAATAGTTACACAATAGAATTAAGACAAAAGCTTCAATAAGAATCACAAGTTTAAAGATGAAATTTGAACACAAGTATTCTCAAAGACTCTCCTATATGTTCTCACAATTTTCTTTCTCTAATTACTGAGTTCTCCTGAGTACTAGGCGAAAACTTATGAAAAATAACCTTAAAAACCTATTTATAATAAGTAAAATACAAGTGCTAAATAAAATAGGAGAACTGGTCGGCATGCCATACGAAAGGGATTTACGGGGGTCGTATTGCATTCCATGGCCCATAATTGGGATCTCATACTCCACTGCTAGAACTTTGGACTTCAACTCTACAACCCCCTTTATTACTCATAGAGTGGTTTATGACCCGTAAAGGGGGTTTCATCTAATGAAACTTCAGAAATTTCGCATCTCTGATCCTCAAGGCATGAACTATCTTCTAATACTCATAAAACATTCTATGGTTCATCCACAAGTTCATGGAATTAACTTCAGAAAATAGCCCCTCACAGGAATTGTTCCCGAAACCAACCTACATTTCGTAGAATGGTCTATGGTGCATAAAGGGTCTCGTATAACAACAAAAATCAACAACTTCTGCACTTTTTCACAAAATCAAGGCCAACCTATAATCCTTCAAATATAAACACAAAAACACATAAAACTAACTAACATCACATTGAGAACACATAAAACTCCAAGTTTATAGCATCAAAAGTGTTGTATGTTAGAAGCACATCAAGACCTCAAGTTAAAATTGTTGCTTGTCCTCAACCGACGGACTCAATCTATATAAATAATACAGTAACATACATACCTCAACCTAATGAGATACATCACATAAATTTCAAACTCAGATACCCACACCATCTTTTTCAAAACAGGATCAGATAGCCATCTAGCTAACAAGTATAGGCTAGTGCATGTGATAACACAACTATGACAACTGAGGTACTGTCAACAATCCACAATCACTGAAAAATTCTAATTCTGACAATACAATGCAAGTGCCCTCACAGAAAGATGTCCTGTATTTGACAGTCAGTGATGTTTTCATGTATAACCTTATGACTATGAAAAATCACCCACTCTCTCAAAAGATATTCAAGCGTCATGCCTAATACCATAGGCTTGCACCTATACTAAGATTATGGCCTTTAATAAAATGGTCTAGTATCACTTTAGGGCTTTTTAAGCTTGTAACATAGGCTCATAGGGATTTGTTATGGTATTTTAGGAGCATAGAGACTAAATGCTCTTCTTGACACTATGTTTTTCTATACTTTTCCCCTACAAACTCTGTTATTTTCACCTCATTCTCCGTTTTTCCTATTTTAAACTTTTCTAGGTGCTTTCTTTTCATTTTTTAGCTTGTTGGCTTGCTTTTACACTTCACTTTTCTTTTTAGCTCACAATTAAGGCATCACTTATTTTTCTTGCACCTAGTACATGATTTTTCCTTTTTATTTAATCACTAACTAACCCCCTTTTTTTATGTTTCACCCTTACACCGGTCATTCTCAACTGAGGGATTTGGCTAGCGTTGAGGTGCACAATATTCATCCTCAGAACTAGGGCCACTATTGGTAGGCACCCTCAACTTAGGATTTTTGCCGCAGTCAAGGTGCCAATACTCAAAGAAGGAATAGGGCCAATTTTAGGATTTCATAACTAACAAGGCTGGGTTAATCAGGTGTTTCAAAGAATAAGTACACGTTAGGCTCAAATATTAGGAACAAGGGATATTTCATAGTTTTGGTTGGTCATTTTAGGCTAAGTAGACTACTAAGAATAATGGCTTCTTTTCTGATCCAATTAATCTACAATCTGACTAAGAGTAACAGGGCAAGTTCTAAATTAGAACACAACATCTAAATCTAGAAAATTAAGCTCGCCCTCACATGGCACTGCAAACATTATCATAAAAAGATTCTCCAATCATGCTTTTTATCTCAATTTTTCCTCACTTATCGAAACAAACATTGTCACACACCTAAATATGTGTCGTTGCTATCTAACTACTAATCAAAATTTTTGGTGGGTGTCATTTTTCAAACAAAACACCAAAACATGCTATGTGCCACAAGTGTTAGTACTATATGCTGCAATTACTATATAAACATCCTAAACATACCCGTTGAACAGAAAGTAAATGTTTACGGAGAAAAACAACTTAGGCAAGAAAACACCGAGATCAAAAATTAGGGTAGATATGGACCAAAGCTACTCAGACTTCACTGAGACCCATAACTATTCACACCTCATCGAAAAAGATGTGCCTTGTCCCCAATGCACAAAATCAAAGAATTCTATAAACATATCAGGGTCAAGAAACATACATGCGTTCCTAAGAGCCCATGTGTGCCTGAGTATGGCCACCCTCCTCCTGTAGGGTAGTCTCCTCGGCAATAGTGCTCAATTCAGAATGGCCACCACCTGTCACCTGCTCTACCTCTCGAGCTCGTCATATCTCTTCCTATCGTTTAGATGTCCTCAAGGTAAGCTCGAGCTCCCTTACTCAGTTATCCCCGCCTGATATCGTACAACATCGGGATAATCGTCTGGGTGAGGTCTCCTCCCATGGGAAGTTTGAGAAATCTCCTTAGGTGCAAAAATACCACTGGTACCAAAGGCAGAGTCACTAGTAGTGCAACCGGTGCAGCCAACGCTACTGTTATGTTGGCTGAGAGTCGCTGGATCTCCTTCTGCAGGGCCATCAAGTTTGATGGTTGGGTCGTGCGTAGGCTCTGCTGTACACCCTCCCCGAAGGTGTTAATACAGGCATCCACGTTAAAGATATGGTCCTGAATAGTAGCGACTTCAAATGACTACATACAACCCTTCGAGTCTAAAATGGCCACGCAAACCAATGGCTTGATTTGATGAACAAGTTGAGTCAACTGCGACTCAGAATGAGATAAGCTCTATGCCAGGGCCTGTATAGATGTTGTGGACACAGAAACTATGCCGTCGAGAGTATCCTATAGTGTAGTAACCTGTGGTGTACAGAAGTACGGGGGCCCTATCCTCAATTGCCTCGGGCTGCGGGGTCCTCTACTCAGTAGTAGCGTCCATGGCGGTGATTGTCTGTGAACCATAAGGAGGTGCTGTTGGGGTGAACATCTTTGGCATAGGTGTATGTTATGGTCACTGGAGTGGCACCAAGTTCTCTTCAGCCTTGATCAGACTGGGATCTAATGTACACTGGGCCTCAATCAACTGTTCTAACTAGTGCAAACTCTCCACCCTCGACTCTAGATAAAGCCTGTATATCAAGCAAGTGAATGGGACGAAAATGGACTTCTTCAGTGCTGCATCATGAATTTGCTTGGCAATAAGGCGAGCCTAATCAATAGCATAGCCAGCTAGGATGTTGGCTACAAAAACCGCACTCTTCGACATCAGTTTATTATTAGCACGTGTAAGCTAAATGTGTGAATGAACAACCGCCCCACTAGAACTTGGAAACTAAGCGAGACCTTGATATTAGGCTCCGAGTGAATGGAAACACAGGCAAATTGCTCCTGTCGCTGCCTCCCATCAAACAAGGGAGTGCGAACACTGAGAACTCTAGTCTGCATAACACTAGCAGTAGCTCTATTCTAGTATCTATCTGCCTCTAGGTATGAGGTGACGCCCAGCTCCTCTAGTGAGCCATTCAGTGTAGAGGCTTGCTCATCATCCGAAGACTCTTCTCCGAGCCTCCTCTGTAGGCTCCTGATATCATGGTTTTTGTCTTTAGGGATGTAATACGTGAAATATGAACATATACATACCATTGCTAACACCAATAAAAAATTAGAATTCAAAAATAATTTGAATTAAGTTTCAGGAGGGTTTTATGAAAGCGATTCTATGAAAGTACCTTTATGAGCTATAGTTCGTGGTATGAGCCATAAAGACATTTCGTAAAGCAGTGGTTCAAACAAATTTTGTCACTGGAAAAGTCTATGAGACCAGCTACGGCTCATAAAGTAGTTATGAGTCAAATACTAAGTAGTAGAGGTTTCTAGTGAGTGAATCTATTCCAGGCAAGGATCTATGAGACCTATCTACGAGCTGTAAGTTTATCTACCACACATAGATTGTCTTATCTAATGGATGCTCAGAAACATCAAGTTTCTCGAATTTTGTACAAAGGGCAATTACGACTCATGGAATAATCCACGGGTAGTAAAAACCACTCGTGGACAAGAAAACTCAATTACCTGAGTTTCTGAGCCCATCACAACGGACCCAAAATGACTTTTTTAACAAGTGTTCTACTAATATCAAAGCAAAATACATACACCTACATGATTTCCATACACAACCATTACCTTTAACATGTTCTACAAAAAATATACCCTATCGAAAGTGACTATGCATATTTACCCTACAATTTCGACAACTTAAGATCAATTTCAACAAGATGACACACCTATGTCATCACCCACCAATTCACACACAAAATCAATTAACCACACAAGATGGGTGAATCAATAGACACAAACAACTATTTAAAACATATAATCAAGACAACAATACCCAATTCCGGATTTAGATAATTATTCAAACAAGGGCAACACAAAATTAATTATCACATATTAATCATCAAAAATCGATTTCGTGTCCCAACTACCATTCCCAACACATTACCTAATTCAATCAGGCAAGGCAAGGCAAAATTAAAGGTTGTTATTAATCAAAAACTTACCAAAATTTAGGATTAATTTGGAGAAGCTGAAGGAGGTGAAGGGGCATGTCACAACCCAAGCCTAGGGCCTAGATGTGACACAGCGAATGGGGAACCCGAAGGAACCACATACAATCCTCTTAGCATATCATTACACATCCTTGGTCGTAGAAGCATTTAAACAACAACAAGAGATAGTAAATCGGGATAAACGAGGCTACCGGACAACTTTAATACCATAGAAATATGACAATCCAATAGAGTATAACATTAAGACATCATAAGGTTCAAACAACAAATCTACTACACAGATAGGAAGGGGGGCCACGACAATTTCTGGGCTCGCCTTCATAGTCATAAGTTTCCAACATAGAGAAAGTCAATACATAGCATGAAAATCAAGAGACATATGTCATCAGAGTTGAAGACTCACCAACTTTCTTTGAGAGAAATTGTACTAGCCATATGGAGGAGGAGGATGATTAAGTGGGCTTCGATTCACACATGGTAACATCATGTAGGTATAGAGTATGCGTTAGTACGTTTGAATGTATTAAGTATGTAGGATGCAATGCAACAAGAGATAGGTAATATAGGGAAAATGCAACATCATAAGTAATGGATAGTATAGTAGCAATATGACATGCATGAAGGATGCTTGAAGTAAATCATGGTTATTTTGAACATATTACTTATGTAAGAAGAGACCAACATTACGATGGATTGTCACACCCTACCGTCAATGGTGATTGAGGTATCAACCCCTCAATTGGTTGATGCACATCACACCCTCCATCATAGTGGTCAAGCTATCAACACCTTAACATGGTTAATGGAAATCACAGCCTCCATCATAGCGGTCAAGGTATCAACCCCCAACATGGTTAATGGACATGACACCCTCCATCATAGTGGTCAAGGTATCAACCCCTCAACATGGTTAATGGATATCACACCCTCGATCATAGTAATCAACGTATCAACCCTCAACATGCTTAATGGACATCACACCCTCCATCATAGTGATTGAGGCAAAGAACCCTTTCAACAAGGTATGGTCAACTAGCAACACTATAAATACTTTTCAAGAAATCAACCCATATATACACTTTACTTTAATCATTATAAAGTACATTCTCTCATATGCCATGCATTAGGCTTTCAACAACTCAACAATCCTTAATTGGACATTTTATCAAATACATGACGGGTGTGTAATGCTAGTATTAAACCATGCAATTCAAGGGTGAAAGCAATAAAGAAAAATCAATGTAAAACCACCCACCGAAACTTGGTAATACCCTCAAGAAATGTACATTATTTAACATACCTAATAAAATCTCAAATTAGATCATAGATCCATAGCTCAAAACATACTTAAATAAGAACATTTTAATGAAACCCAATATAGTTCATAGTCAAATTCATAACAAGTAAGACCGATAAGTAATTCAACTTAGAAATATGAAATTCATGTAAAAAAAAGAGGCTTGAGCACCATGGGTGAAAGGACCCAATTGTTGAAACCGACATACCTTAAACTTTGAGTTTCTTGAAATTGTATTGTGAAAGACTGGGTGCTTGGAAGTGGGTCTTAGAATCCAAAACTTGTTCTTGAGTTTCCTTGAGTTTGTATTGGGTTTTGATGGAGGCTCTTCAGGGAATTTGAGATTGGAGATGAGAGTAATGATTTTGATCCTTTGGAATAGGGTTTAGGTCTTTTGGGGAGGTTAGGATAGCATTACAAGTCCAACAAGATCATTAGAATAAATAAAATTTACGAAAACAACATTAGTGAAATAGAGGAAAAAGAAAATTGTTGCCCCACTGGAGGCTTCAATGGTCGTGTAGCACTCCACGCCTCATGTGGAGTGCCTGTGAGATAGGACTTACACAAAAAAATGAGAATTGGAACACTTAGGAAAAAGTTATCGTCCATGTCACTTTGACGGGCCACTTTCTCGGGCCGTGTGATGCTACACGGTGCGTGTAGTCGTCCATCCAACTACACATAGAAAAGAAAATTGTGTCCAGGCCTCCCCAGACCCAGGTTGACGGCTCATGCAGCATGCGACGGCCCGTGACGATGGTTGTGGACAACACCTAGTCAAAAACTCCCTCCCATGCTTACCTTCCTCACTTGCAGACACTCCACGACCAACAACACGGTCAGTGGAAAGCCACATGACCTATGCCACTGGCCATCTCAAATGCGTTAGACAAAAAAGGGTCTTGTCCAGCTCAAGACAGCCAAAACGGCCCGTCTAAAGCTCCACTGTCCATCAAGATGGGCTGTGTGGTTTCATTGCACGGGAGGGTGTCATACAAACGGTCATAACTCCTTTATCCGAACTCAAAATATAGTGAAACAAAGTGTATTGGAAAGCTAACTCAAAGGGCTTTCATTTGACATGTCATACGACATCCAGTTCCAAGTGTTCTAAACGTTATGCTCATTTAAATTTGACCCTTGCATGAATCGACACTTGAAACTCAACTCGTAGGGAAGTCTTGAACTTTTCTAAGTCCTAGAAGTCTCCCACGATCCTAACACACTCCTAACCTGATCAAATGAGACTTGAAACATGGGTACATTAGACATGGAGTTACGGGGTGTCACAATATCTCCCCTTTGGGAACATTTGTCCCCGAATGTTAAAGAAACGCACACAAGGAAAGTAATCATGAATATTTTAGCTTAGCATGGATGCAACAAATGTACTTACATGATTTTCAAAAACCAATCTCAACATGAACATCAAAATCACCATACACTTTTCAATATAAACATGAATGCATGCAATGACATAAGGGTCGAAACTTAAGGGTTGAAAAGACATAGGGGAACTTAAATTACTACTTTAGGCTTGAGTAGAGTGGAAGAGTATCGTTTTTGCATGTCCACCTCGACTCCCCATGTGGCACTTTCAACAGCACGATTCGCCCAAAGGATCTTGACGAGCACTACATCTTTATTAAACAACCTTCCCACCTATCCATCCAATATCTCCACCAGGACCTTCTCCTAAGCCAACTCATCCTCCACAACACCCACAACCTCGAAGAGGTCTATAGCACTTGAGTCACTTACACATCTCCTCAACCTAGATGCATGAAGAACTGGATGAACTATACCTATATCCATAGGCAACTCCAATTCGTAGGCCGCCTTACCAGTTCTCCTCAACAACCTATAAGGACCGTCATACCTTGGGCTTAATTGTCAACCTTATACACACCTAGCCTACCTTGGTACCTAAAGCCACCATCTCCCCCTTGGGAGTGAACTCCCATTCTCAACTACACCCAACATCATTCCCAACCTAGTCAATCGGTGAACTCCTCCAACCACCCCTTTTTATCACCGTAAAGATTGTTACTTCCCATAATTAGCAAGCAACCTCACATTCATCAAAATACACAACATCACCTTTAAATGATCCATAAGCTCTAAGTAAG
>JAPFFP010041725.1:0-14881 GCA_026153255.1 Solanum medicagineum | reverse complement strand
TCTATTACTTACAAGAATAGATTACAAAACAACTCTCAACCTCACACATTACACTCTTTCTTGATGTTCTTGGTGATGTTTGATGAAGGCGCTCAGCAGCTCCTTCTATAGGGAGATTATACCCCATAGATGTTATTGGTGACATCACAAGGGGTATAGAAATTCAATTGTTAGGTGCTGCATTGCGGCCATTCTTGAACTTGACTGCAGTCTTTCTTGAATTCAAAAGAGATGGCTGGACTTTCTTCAATTCTCCCCCTCCAGCCATACCCAATAAAAAGGAAAAGGGAAAGCGAGTAGATCATTCCAGGACCTTCCACCACACATCATCTTCTTTAGTGAGCTATGATGGAGCTTCGACAAGCCTGACCTTTTCGAGATAAACGTGGCATAAATGTGTTGAGCTTGAATGTTATCCATCTGAATGTTCAAAATTTCATGAACATCATGGATACAATTTAGTATACATCTTTACCTCAACTCATTTATTAGCTTCATCTTTTAGGGCAAAGTCCAAATCAGCTTAATCAAACAAATAATTCCACTTTGATAAAAAAAAAATATCAACTATTCTATCCCTAACTACGAAGATTGAGCTCGAGGAGCTGATACTATTGCATCTTTGTTATGAATTTCATAGGTAACATTCTCTATCTTGGTGTATGCATTTGTCTAGTATAACATAGTGAAATTGAGCTTCTTCGTCAAGTAGGACTACAAACCTTATTTTATTTGGGTATCCAAATCTTGTAGCCTTTCTTAATAACAGATGCTTGTCTTGATTTTTTGTAATCCTTAATTTGACGTCTGAAAATTTATTTTTTTTTTTTTCAGAAAATTTTTTATTCTAAGATTTGGTTGACCTTGCTTATCCTCTTGTATAATTATTTTAGATTGTGTTGGCATGTTTTCAAGAGATCGAGATTGCATAAGAATATCTTTAAAATCATATCATACACCAGGTTTGATAAAAAATCTGTCAAGGGATTGCCTTCTCTGAAAATGTGCCCCACCATCACCTCTCTATCCTTCAATATCGTTTGAATACACCTTATATCCACTATTGTACCTCATGGTATTTCCTAGACCCCATCTAATATCTTTTTTTATAATCAGTACCGAATCATTTTTCATTATTAGATGTAATAAATTGTTCTTACAACAACAATAACAACATACCCAGTAAAATCCCACAAGTAGGGTCTGGGGAGGGTAGAATGTACGCAGACCTTACCACTATCATGAAAGTAGAGAGGCTGTTTCCTGGGAACCCTCATCTCAAAACCCGTAAGCAAGAGAGAACTAAATATGACAAAAGGAAGGGAAGAGAACAGAAAAGAGCGACTAATAATGACAGTATGTAGATAAGATAGACTAATACATAATATAACAGGTAGTGTGAACACAAGACAAAAAAACACCTAACTCTACCATTAGTCTGCTACTCTAATTCGCGACCTCCACTTTTTTCTATCTAAGGTCATGTCCTCAGTAAGATCAAGTTCCTTCATATCCTTTCTAATTACCTCCCCGCAGTACTTCTTCGGTCTACCTCTACCTCTCCGAGTATCTCCCAAAACCAACCTGTCGCACCTCCTAACAGGATCATCGGTACTCCTTCTCTGCACATGTCCAAACCATCGCAGTCTCGCTTCCCTCATCTTTTTGGCCATCGGGGCCACCTCTAGCTTCTCTCGGATGGTCTCATTCCTAACCTTGTCACTCGTGGTGTGACCACACATCCATCTCGGCATCCTCATCTCTGCGACATGCATCTTTTGAACATGTGCCTTCTTAATTGGCCAACACTCCACTCCATACAACAACGATGGTCTAATTACCATTCTGTAAAACTTACCTTTGAGTTTAGGTGGTATTTTCTTGTCACACAATATTCCAGAGGCAAGCCTCCATTTAGTCCATGCTGCCCCAATACGGTGTGTGACATCATTGTCGATATCGCCACTAATCTGAATGATGGACCCCAAATACTTAAAGTTTTCTCTTTTGGGGATAGGTTGAGTGGCAAGCCTCACATTAGGATTTGCCTCATCCCTCTCAACACTGAATTTTACACTCCAAGTATTCAGGCAAATTGTTCTTAACATAGTGAATCAACCCACCTTTGAAAGCCTTTACCTCAGCTTCCAAAGCATTATAAAATTCAATCCTCAAAGCTTCTGCATATATCAAATTACTAAGGCTATCTCTCACACAAAAAGCTTTAGAACTGTATCTGCTTACTTGCTAACCATCAGTATTACGCGTATACTCCCCTGTAGAATGGCATATCCATCTTATCACTTTACAAGAGATGATAGGAGTTGAAGGCTTCAATAATTGCGAATGTTAATTAGGCAAGGATATCTTGAGATGGTCTCTAAATAAATATTTCCATTTATTTCCCTCACGATAATATTCCTGATCATTATTCCTCCATGCTTTGTGATATTTCTCTTTTTTCATATTTTTCAAATAATAAAAATAGGCAATGCTCTAAACATTGGCTTCAATTAAATAACATAAACAACCTTCTACCATTTATCAATTGTTTGTTTAAGCTGAACAAAAAAGACCCTGAACTCCAACTTCGCCTGCAAATGTTATCCATAGAAAATTAGATTCAGAACAAGCCACAAATAGATGATCATAGGTTTCTTGTAAAGAGCTTGAACAACAATAACATTCCACAAAATCCACTCTTTTGTTTCTAACCAACATCTCTCCTAAAGGAGGAAAGGTTGGAGTGTAATTTATTGTGTGACTCATTTTAATTCCACTTATTTTAATCGAAGCAAATTTTGATTTTGAAAATCATAATCAATTACTATATTAATTTGGTACATATTAACCTGCTTATGTTTGATTTAACCCACTTATATTTGTCATTTAGATCTACATAACGATATAAATTAGTCATGTGTGCATAAATGATATTTCTTTGTTTCATATTAATTGTCATATTTTGATTTTTGCATGTAATTTGTTTAATATTTAAAATTTTATTAAATTAAAATTACAATGTAGACAACTATAAATTGCAATTGTTGTCATATCAATGTGATTAAAAAAATATGAAATATGACAAAGGTTTATCGGATGAAGGAAATCTGGGGCAAATCTAGGGCATTGTCAAGATATTCCCTCGAATAAAAATCAAATTATGTATATACATATGGTGAAGCCAAAGCTAGAGCTTAGCTAGTAATTTAGGACTATGAAAATTCATGGAGATTCCAACACCGTCCTACTTATTTAGCATTAATTTTCTTTGGAATCCTGTCAAACCATAACCACCACACACCCATTGATCATCCTTGGCTCCCTCCCATGCTTTGCAGTCACCTTCAATAGAGATAGAAGAGAAATGGGTAATTATAGATTTAAAACTATCAAAAGAAAACAAACATCCTCATCCCTACTATATTATCCTTGAAATCTTCCACAACACCATAACTCGTCAACCAAAGAAAATCATATTACTTTTCAAGAAACATCAAAGCAATAAGCATATTATTATTAATTTCTCAGAGCCACCAAGGAAATCTTCCTGAAAAGGAACACTAGTTGGAGAAAAATGAAACATCAATTTCTCCTAATTAATGTCTCTATTCGTCTGAACCAGAATCATCATTTAATGCCATGATTATGTCACCATGTTACAAGAATATTGATCATGTCTGTCCATCTTCCCCAAAGCCCAAGAAACTTGAGAATTCAACAAAGGGTAAAAGTCCAAAAGGAAGAGTTTCATCAACTGGAGTGAAGCTAGGAACTAGAATAATAAGCATCTAGTTTTGCAGTGGTGAAGTCATCTAAAGATCCACACAAAGATTTCAAAGAAGACATCTAAGGATTTACTTCTTGCTTGTTGTATCTTTCATTAAATTTAGACCAGTACCATCATCTCAAGCAAATGTGGTTCCGTATTCAAATTTCTTAATTTAAGTGAGAAAATTAATTGCAATGTGTTTATGTGCAGTTTGTCTCATTACTCCCTTCACTCCATATTATTTCAATTGTTCTACTATCTCATATTTCTTACTAAAAATGTTCAAGGTTAGAAACAAAAAATTAATTTTCATTATTATAACTGTAAGCTAATTTAAAATCGGAAGGATAAATATAGAAAACAATTTCAATACTTCTTTTAAACTTTATAAAAGAAGTCTCAATACTAATCATCAGAGGGAGTATGTATATATTTATGGCACAATGTTGTCAAGGAAGGGAGCCAATTTAATTTATTGAGTAGTAGTATTTATGTCTAGTAAATAGAATATGCTTTTCTGACATTCCAATAATGTGAGTCTCATGACATTTACATCACAATGCTTTTATTTTATGTCATGATAACATCACTTGTAGCAAAAAACTGAATAAGCTAAGGTACATGCACTTAATATTAGCCTGATGCAACTTTTGGTCAGTCATGAGTTTAATCAATACTGAACATAGATGTGCAATTGGAAATGAGAATTTATAACGTTTAATATAATGAACTTATTTAAATTTTCTTGGTCATAATGAATATAGAACGGCGACATGAAAATCGAGCAATAGCTCGGTTCAACAGAATGCATGCATGTCTTTCATTTGCATAATTCTGTATACTTGACATTTCCATGGAAATCTAGAGTTTTACAATGAAAATGATTTAAAAAGTGAAAGATAATATCTTAGATGCTCCCATAGTACATTTAGATAGTGCTCAACTTTGTTTTACTACAGTTACAAAGTAGTCAACTTTGTATCATATCATTTAACCATTTGACTCACCCGATCCACTTAATCCAACCTGCTAATTATATGGTCAAATATGTAACCACCATGCCCCTTTTATTTTAGAGAATCCTACGCGACAACTTATTTTCTGAAAATTATTTGCATTAATATCATAACTTCCTAAACATTTCAAAAACGGCATATTCTAAAATAAATATAGCCAATAATTTAAATGTAAAGAGTGTCCAAAACGATCAGCGACAAGTTCCTTTTAAATTCTTGTTAATATTTTTATCTCCTCCTCTCATTAAACTAGAGATTGAATAGTAAAATTACTGGCTATATTTGTTTCACCTCAAACAGCATATTCTGATTTTATTTTAATTGTATGAATGAAATAGAATAATATTTTCTTCAAAATATGTTACTGTGATTTAATATAAACAAAATATTGTCAAAATTCATGGTATATTCATGATATGTCTAAGAGGTGAAATATTTATACTAGAAAAAAAATATTATAATTATTAAAAAATTTAAAGCAACCAACATGGATTGTGGTGTAGTAGTGAGATTGCTCCACTGATCTTAACCAAAAGACTTGTGTTCAAACCCTAGATGTGAAAAAAAAAAACTATTTGGAGAGCTACCCCAAAATGATCTACCAGTGTGTGATTTGAATTTGGTCTGAGCTTCAATGTGGGCTTTGGGCACCGAATGGGTGTAATGACTCTTCGGATTATTTTCATGGTAATGCCTTCTTTCTGTCGTTTAGACCTTTCCTAAAGAAACCTTAAGTCATTTATGAGTCATTTACTTGGTCGTTCGTTTGGATTCTGTGTAGCTTTTTGTGTTTTGAGGCTTTTAAAACTTAAAGAAAGACTTCAATCAAAAATACAAATAAACATCCTCAGAACATAATTGTGATAGTTCTGTTAGCTCTGGAAGGGTCATTTTGGCTAGTGGCATAGCCAGCTCAGGCCCCGAGGCTTTCAGTGCGAGTGCGTACCCTTTGGTGTTTTAACTTTTATGTTCTGGTCCAAGTTTGACTCCAGTTAATATTCTAGAAAATATTACTCAAGTAAAAATTTTATTAGCGTGATTAGCTCCTTAATATTGAATTTAATCTAGAACAATCTTTCATTTGATTTTCGAGGCTTCCGGACAATTTATGAGCCTTTGTGTGGATTTTGGTGAAATTGGCAAATGGAAATGGGTTCCACCTTTTATCAAAAAAACCTCCATTAAAAATTTTGAATGTGTGGTTGAGTTCAGAATGTTGAATTCGATAGAATAACATAATTCATTTGCACACATGATGTAATGAACCTCTAGGTCATTTTTCATGTATTGCGCCTTACTCACTATTTAGATTATTCTTATAACGACCTTAGGTCATTTATGACTGACTGGCATTGATAGCTCCGTCAGCTAGTCATCCATTTAAATGTTTTACAATTTTCTATGTTTGAAGGTCCTTATAAATTGAAAAGTCAATTTTAGACTAGAACATAGATAATTAAATGGTCTTAGAATGAAATTTTGACAGTTTGATCAACTTCAGAATGACCAGATTAGTCTAGAAACATGGTTGATTTGATTGTTGAGGCTTTTAGTGCAAGCTGAAACCATATTTAGCATTTTATCCTTGAAAATTGGCCAAGAGTTAACCTTGGTCAGTATTCTTGAAAAACATGCTTAAATGAAAATTCTGACAATGCAGTTAGTTCTGGAATATCGAGTTTGGTCTATATGACCTTTCGTTCGATTTTTGAGACTTCTGAACTCATTTTTGAGCCCCTTGATGGAATTTGATTAAAAATGGCCTCGGGAGTGGGACTTGATATGGGGTCAACCCCTGCGATCTAACCCAATAGGTAGCCTAACACACTTAGGCTCAACCCTCTTTTTGCCTCACTTTTGATCTAGTCCAACATAAACAGTGACTACAAAATCAAGAACATAAGTATGTACAGGGACAAGTCCCAACATTGTTATTAAACTCGTGCCAATAAAGAAAGCACACAACACTTAGCCTACAAAATTCGTCCAAGCAAATATGCTGCATATAAGATTGATTGCTTGTGCTTTAAATAGGCCACATCAGCCCAGTTATGCGCTAGCCATACGCCTGCCAACTCAGTTAACACCCCCAATTGATAGACTTAATATAAAGTTCAAATTACAAGTTTATCTAGGCTTGATTTCGCTCAACCTAGCTACTCTAAGGAAGCAGGGGCGGCCGCCATCAACATTATAACACAACTTTAGAGGTTGAGGTCGATCTTGTTCTATCGAAAAATGACTTTTTATTTGAAAAGAAAATTCGAAAATCAAAAAAATCAATTTAAACTCAATTAATTTGAGAAAACCCAATTCTCAAAATTCGAAAGAAAACAAAGTCGCCACCTAATTTCAAGGAAAATTAGGAAATCGATAGATATTTAAAAAGACCTAACAGAAAAAATCTTTTTAAAATCCAGAGAAGAGGTTCGGGTTCATATTTCCACTTCGAGAAGGTTTTACGCACTCGAAATGGCCGCTAAATGCGGTTATCCGACGATTAGAAAATTTGACTAACTTTTATGATTTGGTCTGATTTGAAAAGCTGACTAGTTTACAAATTGACTAATTTTGAAAAGATTTAACTGAGCTTGACTTTAAAAGCAACTGACTAAACTTGAAAGAAATTGATTGTGCTTGAAGATTGAACTAAAAATATAAAATCCCATTTTTATTTTTATTCTTTTATTTTATTCTTTTTTTTTTTAATTTTAGAAGACACTTAACAAACTTAGACAAACTCACAAACATTTAAGAATAATTAAAAAACTCTTTTTTCAAAATAGAAGGAAAATTAACACAAATGGTTGTGACATGCTAGGGAGTTTAACTAGATTAGAACCAATAATGATAGACAATTGTTAGCATCTGAACAAATACGAATACATAAAAATAACGTAAGGAGAGAGTTGAAGTGGGCCTTTATCCCGTTCAAACCTCTATTGCAACCTTCGGAACTTTTCCTTGTGCTGTTGTATATACACGTGTGTATTAGTGTATATAGTGCAATTCTTGCTTCCCGAGAACTGTATAACAGCTTTTTTTATGGGAATAGGGCTGACTCGAGGAAGGAGTTGAATTTGGGCCTCCGTGGCCCAAGAAAATGCAAATGAGCAAGGAGTCCACAACGGACTCGGATTGATATATTCATGCAAAGGAAAAAGATATGGAGTTAATGCAAGCCATAAAATACATAGCATTCAAGTGTATGTAATGTTAAGAAAAAATTCAAAATTCTAAATTGACTGTGCATTCTCACTCCCAAAGAAATGAAGCACAAGGTTAATAAATGATTACAACAATCCAAATGGCTAACAAAAACAAGATAAAACTTGAGCGAATATAACCTAAATCACCATAATCAGAACAAACCCTATACATGACCCATACAGTCTTACGAAGGGAGTTTAACTTGTATGGCTTATGACCCAAGAAAAATGAGATTAGGTGAGCTAAATCATCTTGGCCTTTGACTAATTATGTCAAAAATAATACTCGGTTATGTGATTTCAAGAAAAACAGAATTCAACCAACATAGTTGAGATGTAATAGCTTCCTTCGAGAAGCCTGCTCTTTTAACTCGAAATGTGCATATTTGCTATGTGGAAACAGAAACAGAGAACCATAAACACATACAGAGAAGTATGCTCTTTGAATGTGCAAGTTCCTGTGAATTTGCATGCTTGCACTTGAACAAAATATGAACGGAAAATATAGGCAAGCTGATGACATGTCTCAGACCAAGTTCTAACAATATAGGCAACGTTAATTTCCTTTAAAGCACTGAAAATGGTCAGGTGACATTGAGGCTGATGGCATGTCTCATAGAAATCATACACAACTAAAGAAAACTCACACAGAAGAACAAAACGAAGGCTTTAAATCTTGATAGACAACTGGAACAGGGGAGTAGAGATGGGGGTAAAACTAACCATATTTTTAGAATGAATCATAAGTGTAATAAACCAATCTTTCTACTTCTTAAAACTAATTAAAGCTTGAGGTTATAATGAGACTGATAGGGTTGTAAATGCTTGAAAAAAAATCAGAACACGGAAAAGAGGGAAGAACACAGAAAACAACATTTATCAATAACTCTAGTAAACTTGTAAAAGGGGATGACTAAAATGTCAAATGATGACCTCTTAGAACCAGTCTAGCAACAACCAACAGCCATACTTGATACCAAGATATAGACGATTCATAAGATATGACGAGAAAGAGACTAAGATAAGATAGCAACAGTTATTTCCAGAAAATAAGAAACAACAGTTTTCCAGAGCATAACTGATTGATTAGAAGTAGCAACATGTGAAAGAAAAAAAAATTCAGAAGGATAATAGCGATATCAACATAGAGATAAACAAGGATGTGCATAACAAATGACAATTTCCAGACACAACTGATTGTTTGTAAACTCAAATTGCAGCAGGGATATCAATCCAACAACATCAAGTTCATAAGGGAGAGAGTGAAACAGACATAACTGTACCCTTTTTGTTTATAGCATGCTTCCAACTAAAGTGAACTGGAGCATAACTTGTAATCGTTTTAATCAAAATAAGAGTTATTTACTCAACAGTAGGTGGATCTTGGAGCTAAGGGTACAAACAGGAAGCACTAGAATTCAGATTCTACGAAGAAACAGGTAAAGCAAAAGCAAAATGACTCAATCAACATGCTAACAGGCTGTATGCATCCCTGACTGTGATTTCGAAGCACCTAGAAGGTAAACTATAACGGACCTCGAACATTAATAAATAAATCACATGCTAGCATGAACTAAGGCAAACAGGATACATTTATTAGGAAACAAATAATAAAATGAATACAGAGTGAGACAAGATCTGAGCCAGACTTTTTGATGCATACTCATGATTTCGAAATCATTTTTGCTAGAAAACTTCAACCCAATTCAGAGATCTCGCTGTTGATATCTGAATAATGAGAGTAAATCATTTCTCTCTTTTTTGCATTGGTTATTTGAGAAATTTGAACAAGAAAACCATGAATGTGGAACCAGAAGCGTGAAATCAACATCGAATTTGAAACCTCAACACTAAAACAAGATTGACAACGTCTTATTAAACGATAATAACAAAATGTAGCTACGATCTAACAACATCATCCAGTTAGCTAACATCATCATAAACAGTCCCAGAAACATATTTATGACCAAACAACAACAGCACCACAACATCAACTCGTCACAACAGTATACTTTCCAGTCATCAGACTCAAAACGAGCATGAAAACTCGATAGCTCCCAGATTTTCATAATGTATGATATTTAAAAGAAAATGAGATAAGCGAAATGAAAGTGTGTTACCTTTTTCGGGGCAGCGACCTGAGACGACAAGCTTAACAGCGAATTTGACACTCCAACGAAGCTCATACCAAATTTTATTCACTCTGAAATTGAAAGCTTTCAATTTCAATACTACTTATAGACTTAGCTATGGAGAATCTGTAATTTTTGAGGGTTCTTTTTTTATCGAAGGCTCTTAAACTTATACTAGGATTTTCGAATTTCCATCGCCGCCCACTAACGAAGAAGAAGAGAAGATTAAATAGGGGATGGATTAGGGTTCGAAGATGGGGAAATTGAATTCAAAATTTGAAAAATAGGTAGGGCCGATTTCTCAATCTTGCGGGAAAGGGACGGGGAGCGTGCTGTGAGCTTCGACAGAAAAATCGGCGCATGCGTGGGGTTGTTGGGGAACATTGGGGAGAAAGGGAATTTGGTCGCTGGTTTTTCTAGGTTCAAAAGGAGAAGAAAGAAAAAGGGGAAGGGGAAAAGGGATTTGGGTTCTGAAAGAGAAGGAAATGGGAATTGGGGGCACGTGGCCCCCACGCACCCATATATATTTCTTCTTCTTTTTTTTTTGAATAATTGTTTCAAAAATCGTTAAAGCAAAATAAGTGCTCGAAGATTAATTTGATGCTGTGGAGGGTAAAAGTTGGGTGTCCAATAAATCTCACAGGAAATCATTGTTCAAGGTGGAAGTGACTCATTAGGCCAAGTAGTTGTAGGAACTGGGGAGAGGGGGGGGGCGCGTTGCAATAATCAAAATAATAATTCAGCTAAACAAGTTCTAAATAATGATTTAAGCAACAACTAAGGGAAGATGTTGGGGATATGCAAATTTCGATCTACTAGTTGGGTCTAGACACTTGACTAAATGAGTTGATATGTAGTAGATAGACAAGATTGCTTGTAACCCATATTAGCTATGATACAAGGGTGTTTTGCACGAATCAACTAAGAAATCATATGCGAACTACTAAGGACACGCTTGGCCTAAGAATTCTCAGTAAAACCCCTAATACCTTGGCCATTGAATCCATGGTTGTGGACTTCAATTGAAAATCCAAGAGGTTTTAGCCATTATATTAATTCCACACTCTAATTTTTCCGGCTAAGGTAACAATCAAAGATCTAAAGTGAAACCCCAAGTTTGCAACATTGAAATTATAGATTAAACATAGGAGCAAATATAAATTCACTCAAATCAACTACAGATAAGTCAAGATATAAAAGACCCAATAAATAAATCAAAAATCCATATCAGTAGCACACCCCAACATGGGGGTTCTAACCACACATGCTAGAAATTAAAGATTTGATACCATAAATACATAGCAACAGCAGTCATATGTAAAAAGATTCAATACAAATTAGTTGATTATCACCAGCCAATGTTCTCCAATTTGCTTCCCAAAAGCTTCAAAACCCTAACTCCCCTTTGTACTCTAAGAAGAAAGTTCTATGTACTACTACTACAAACTAATTATTCTAATATGGTATAAATTGATATGTATGTCCCTTCTAAAATTACTTATATACTCCATGTAAATGTGTGGAAGTTTGTGTTGCGAAAATCCATTCGGTGGTCAAGGTTGACTATCGCCGAACACTCTAATGATGCGCCGAATGTACACTTGACTACTTTTCTGTGCATCTTTATAAGGCTTTTTCTTCTGTAACATTAGGCGATGACTATGATCCGCTGATAGGATTCTGCGGTGAACCAAAATATTCCTTATATTGCCTTCTTGTCAACATTTCGAGGCTTTGGGTACTGTAAATTTAGGTGAGCTCTTATGTAATTCAGCGTTCCCAAGTATGCTTTATGACATCAAATTTAACTTCCTTTTTGACTTGACCTGGAACCTTGGTTGCTGCAGTGATAGGCGATCTCTCGGAGTATTCAGCAGATCGGCGAGTATGTTGGTGATACCACTTTTCTCCGCCTTTCTGCACTTTTTCTCACTTTCCAAGATCACTATGTCTTGTCCATTTTGCACTTTTAATTCCACTACCAATCATAGCACATGCATATTTGTTAGAAGTTGGAAATAATAGTACACTAATGGCAATGTTTCTTTACAATCTATCCCCGAAATGAGTCTGACAATATGGACTCATCAACACCCCCAACTTAAACCTTTGCTTGCCCTCAAGAAAATTAAACATCAATCCATCCAATTTAGAGCTTACAACAGGGCCATAGGTAGCAACACATACATATTCACCTTTTTCATTCCTTCTTGAACTTCCACAAACAACTTACATGACTTTGAATCCTCGAGAGATGACTAAGGATTAGTCAAAGCATGGCTCTACTCATAATTGCTCATGTAGCTGTTAATCACTGCCTAAAAGCATCACCATTTGCCATCACGCCAAAGAAGATCCTCAACACTTAAGATTATGACATTTCTTTTAAAGGATCTCTTCAACTCTCACTCTCCCAAATTAGAAATAGCATATAAGCATCAACCATAGACTTGCCCATATTCTCAGTCGGAGTTCACTTAACTTTCTTCTGGACTAGGATCCCAAAGGATTTTTCTAGGACTATAATGTAGGGTAAAGGTCGGGGAGGGTCACATATGGTCAATAGTAGCTCATCCCTCCTTAAACTCTACAAGTTTGTTTCAGGTTCAAAGGTTCTTTTGGTTCCTTTTTCATTCATCTCCTTTTTTACATCTCTTTTGCTTTTGATTCATCCTCCTAAGGTATCCTTTCTCAATTCTTTTTCACAACAAAATATTTTGGAGGTTCTTCAATTTTCAAACATTGTTTTTCACTTTTTCTTTTCATTCATTTCTAGGACTCATCGATATCTTTCTTTTATTCTTGCCCCTCTTTATCCGACTCTTTCGTAGGAGACACTTCCTTCTTTCTACTACTACCCCAACTTATCCTTTGGCCACTACCCAGTATTTCAAGATCAAGAAAGGGATAGGTAAGAAACAAGAAGGAATTATCTTTCACAAACATGAGTCAAGGTCACAAGGTTGCCAAAGAAGGGATCAAAGCTTAAAAGGGCTTTACTAAGGATTCATTTCACTGCCAAGGGATGTCACTATGGTCAACTTGGGCTAATGGAACCAAAGAAGGCCTAAGGTCCTCTCCTAATTCGGAATTAACCAAGTTACTCCTCAAAAATAGCCGGGCAAGCAATTTTTCAATCATCGCATATTCAAGCTCAATTGCTTACATAGTCAACTCAAGATTCCTCAAATCCATTCATGGATTGATTTATTAAGAAAAGACTAATTAGTGAGTACATGCTCCTCATCCATGACACCATCCAAACCAAAGATATGGAACATTGATGTCTGGATTGCTAAGAACTAGAGACACGATATTAACATTCTCACGGCTTGTCATCTATGCATGGGGTTTGCCAAAAATCAAAATTTGAGGACATCATTTGCACATCCATCCATTCGACACAAAAATAAAGACAAGTAAAAATAGCAAAAAATAGACACTACTTTATTAAAACCCAAATTAAAATTCATTTACAACCTAAAAAGTTAAAAATTGTCTCAATATTCATCAATGCATCAACATCAAAATAAAATATCATTATCTCATAAAAAATTAAAAAAAATATCAATCATCCAAAAGAGAGGGAATTCCTCAAGCACACCCTTTCTAAAAGAATAAACATTGCCCTCAATATGCAAGGGACAACCAAAGAGTAAGCATAAGAGAATGTAGTGAGTATGAGGTTCCCCCTTGTAAAGTCGATCCTGCTGTGGTGGTGGTGGAGCTGGAGTAGCAGTTGTGGGGGCATCAATGTCCTCTTCTACCAATGTACTCTCAAGATCAATGTCAGGCCTCGCAGGCTCAAGCTCACTCACACTGGATGTGCCTATCATGGATAGGTCTAGAACAGATGCCGCTTTCACCATATCCACAATCTCTTTCTCCACTAATCTAGCTCCTCCTGGTCCTCTTGGCTCTGCTCCTCTCTTAATGTCTCCTCATCAGTCCCCGAGGTGCTCACCTCCTAGTTCTCTTCACCGCCATCACCTAAAACCTTCACAGTTAACTCCTCCCTTGGGATCACACCTCATCCACCTTGAGTGGTGGATCTTATAGCCTATCAAAGAATGTACTCGAATCAGTAGACCGGAGAGATGCCACCTCCTTCTTCAACACATCAAGATCGGCTTTCAAAGCTGATGTGTTTGCACTACCACCTCCTACTTGTCAACCTCCACCACTCTCCTTTTCAAGCTAGCCAACTCCTTCCATGGTCATGAATCTTAGACTCGAGCCTATCTATCCTCAACTTGTTATCCTCTATCAACTCACGCTATTTTGCCTCAGCTTCAACATATGGCCTCAAAACCTTGGCTATGGATGTCTCAACTAACATGGGCACAAATGACTCAACCCTAGTGGCCCGAAGATCAACTATTTTGGCCAGCTAGCCAAACGTAAATATAGTGGCCCTTAGTGAGTGGGAGTTGGTCATATGTGGCCTCTACCTCTGCGGATGGAGTAGGAGCAGAAGAGGAGTGTAAAGTAGGAGAGGAAGAAGGTACAACTGCCTCGATGCCCAGTGCTGCAGCGCTAGACTCTAGCGCCTCAACATCAATAGCTGGTGTTTTGTCAGTCAGCTTCTTTCTTGCCCTGTCTTCTTCATCCCTCAGGTACTCAGCCTTAACCCTCCAAATGTTAGTGGATGCCGATGGAGTTATCTTCATGTCAATCTTTTTGTTCTTTAGGACTCTGAACCTTTTGCACAGTGCAGTGATGAGACTAGAAAGGGGAGTGAGGTCTGGACTT
>JAPFFP010041724.1:0-14882 GCA_026153255.1 Solanum medicagineum | reverse complement strand
CAGATACTCTATCCACCCTAGTGCAACAAAGATGTATAGAGATTTGCGAGAAGTCTATTGGTGGGGTGGCATGAAGAAAGACATTGCAGAGTTTGTGTCTAGATGCCTAAATTGTCAACAAGTTAAGGTTGAGCACCATAGGTCTTGTGGTGTAGCCTAGAATATAGAGATTCCGAAATGGAAGTGGGGGATGATTAACATGGACTTCGTAACAGGCTTACCTCGATCCCATAGACAACATGATTCGATATGGGTCATAGTTAATAGAATGACCAAGTTAGCTCACTTCCTACCTGTCAAGGCGACTGATACAACTGAGGATTATGCTAGACTTTATCTTAAGAAGATTGTTAGGCTGCACGGGGTCCCTATATCTATTATTTTAGGCAGAGGAGCTCAGTTTACAACACAGTTTTAGAAGTCCTTTCAGAAGAGACTTGGTACAAAGGTGAATCTTAGCACAACTTTCCATCCATAGTAAGACGGGCAAGCAGAGCGGACTATACAGACCTTGGAAGATATGTTGAGGGCATGCGTGACAGACTTTAAAGGTAACTGGTATTATTATTTACCTTTGATTGAGTTCTCTTATAATAATAGCTTTCAAGCTAACATACAAATGGCACCGTATGAGGCACTTTATGGGAGGAGGTCAAGATCACCCATAGGGTGGTTTAAAGTTGGTGAGATAGGATTGATTGGACCTGATCTAGTCCATCAGGCTATGGAAAAAGTGAAGGTTATCCAGGAGAGGCTCAAGGTAGCTTAGAGCCGACAAAAGTCTTACACAGATGTTAGAAGAAGAGACTTGGAGTTTGAGGTAAGCGATTAGGTGTACTTGAAGGTATCTCCAATGAAGGGAGTTATGAGATTCGGGAAGAAGGGGAAGCTCAGGTCACGATATATTAGGCCTTATCAGATCTTGAGAAGAGTGGGTATCGTTGCTTAAGAGTTAGATCTACCAACAGAATTAAGTGCTATACATCCGGTATTCCATATTTACATGCTTAAAAAGTGCTTGAAAGATCCTTCTCTAGTTGTCTCGGTTGAAAGTGTTGGGATTAAGGACAATTTGTCATATGAAGAGGTCCTGGTGCAGATATTAGACTGGCAAGTTCGTAAATTGAGGACCAAGGAAATCGCTTCGGTGAAGGTTCTATGGAGGAACCAATTCGTGGAGGAGGCTACATGGGAGGCAGAGGAGGATATGAAGGCTAAGTATCCACACTTGTTCGTTGGCCTAGATGAAGATCTTGAAGGTAAATTTCCATAAAACTATGTTGAAGATTTGTCTTTGTAAGTTCGAAAAATCCTGTGATCTGAGCTGTTTGGCTCGTATCGTTATCATTCGAGGACGAATGATCCCAAGGGGGAGATATTGTAACACCCCATGAAAAGATGAAAATACCCGTAGGATTGACCTTGCGCATAGTGTGTCTTCCCATGATCCGTTTAGAAATTCGAGACCGGAATTGTGATCATTGCGAAAAATTGAGTCGAAAAATGGTCCCGACTCGACTTTAATGTAAAAAAATTGCGAATTAATTTTTTTCAAAAAATAAAAAATAGTGAGGTTTCTGCGCCCCTTTCGCGACACGCTAGGGATGCGGAACCACACTTGGGTTTTTTCCAGAATTTGGCGAAAACTGGTAATTTACGAAAACGTGGAATATAACACTAGTGCGTGTTGCACACTAGTGTAAATCTTTGTTCTTTTAATGGGGAGGGGTAATTTTGACCTTTTTCACACCTCATAATCCTAAATTAGATGTTTTAAAGTCGTTTTAATTTCAAAAACGTATTCTCTTACTCATTCATTCGTTCAAGTAAAGAAAACTCTTCCCATAACTTCAAACGTAAGATCAAGAACAGTTAGGGCCTTCAAGAGAATCCCTCCAATTCACCAAGATTTCTTCCCAAGGTATGTAATGCCACCGTAAACTATTATTTTCAAGAATATCTCGAAGAATAGAAGCTTGTTTTCACCCATGAACTTTCAAGTATTTGTTGAGATTAAATTCCTGTAAACTTGTAAAGAATGTTAATTTTCATTATAAATTCCATAGATATCTTGATGAATATTATGATTCTTGGTCTCTATATTATTCAACTTTCATCAATTTTATCCTCATTTATGTACAAGATTTGTTGTTGTTAAGATTTCTTGAGAATCTTGTTACTATTTCAAGAAAAGAAAGACTAGTTTGAGTGCCTTTTAAGCTAACTTCAAGAAGTATATTTTAAAGATTGATTTTTGCATATTAGCCAAGAAATCTAGCCTAATTTTGAATCACTTGAGTTGATTAGTTTCTAGACAAATTAAATTAGTCAGATGAGAAAGTTAAGTAGTAAGTTGGGTAAGTCCCCAAGAAACCAGATTTCAAGAATCTATAATTCTTTAAGTTTGAGCTATGTAAAGGTATTTTGGGAGTAGTATTGAGCACTGATATGGGTGAGAGTAGGATTAACTACTCGAACTCATAAACTATATAGCCAACATAAGATAGGATTGTACCACAGTACTTTCCTCATTAGCCACTAATCAGTTTTGGGATGGATCCACTCCCCTAGTTCTTCGTCCCTACCCCGACAAAGTACGAGACGACTCTAGCAGCATGCGCAAGATGCTATATCACCACTAAGCTCATAGTGGTGGTTGTCAGTTAGAGAAACTCCCCAAGCTAAGAAAAATATGTTTTACTAGTTTTCAGCTTGTTTCTTTCAGCATATAAAGTGTTTACGATTATTGCTACTGATTTTGAGTTATGCTTATATCCTTTTTGAGAAATGTTATGTTACCCTGGGTTACTGTTTTGGCCATCTTACATACCGTATATTCCACGTACTGACGTCCTTATGATCTGCATCATTTTATGATGCAGACATAGGTGACAGAGCTCCTCAGCAGCCACTTCGTTGAGGACTAGACAACTTCCAGCAAATTGGTGAGGCCTCTTCTCAGTCAGAGGATCTTGAGTTATTATGTTCCCTTTCAGTCCTTATTTTAGTCTTTGTTTCAGTTCTGGGTACTTGGGGCTTGTCCCAGTAGTCCTTTCAGACTATTTTAGTAGAGCTTGCATAGACTATGTGTTAGATACTTCAGTTCTGATTACATTGATTTCACTGTTGAGTTATTTTTCTTTTTCAGTTATTCATACAAGTTTAGTAGTTTTATGTTGTTTATTTAAAGCCTTTCCACTATTGTTAAGTCTTCCGCCGAGTAAGTAGCCAGGCCAAGTGGTTCTCTTGAGACCAGAAATGGTTTTCGAGCACCGGCCAAGTCCAGGGTGTAGGCTCGGGGCGTGATACTAGGAGTGATAGGATTAGGAATGAGGTTATCCAGGAGAGGCTAGAGGTGGCCCCTGTGGCTGACAAGATGAGGAAAGCGAGACTGCGTTGGTTTGGACATGTGCAGAGAAGGAGTATTGAGGCTACAGTTAGGAGGTGCGAAAGGTTGGATTTAGAGGATACGCGGAGGGGTAGAGGTAGACCGAAGAAGCATTAGGGGAGGTGATCATACATGATATGACAAAACTTTATCTCACCGAGGACATGACCTTAGATAGAAAAGAGTGGAGGTTGCGTATTAGAGTACAGGGCTAATATGTTAGTAGGGGTAGGTTGTTAATTGACTATGTTATAGTAGGTTAGCAGGAGTAGTGATGTATTTACATCATATGTTGTTATTATTAGTTTGTTCTTATTATTAGTCTTATATTTGTTTGCTCTTAGAGTATTTACATTGCTTGTACATCTTGTCATGTCTTTTTCCATCTTCTTTTTTAGTCCCCTTTTTCTGTTCTCCTTCCTTTCCTTTCCTTTTCTCATATCTAGTTTATTCTGCTTATGAGCTTTTGAGACGAGGGTTTCAAGGAAACAGCCTCTCCACCTCTACGAGGTAGTGGTAAGGTTTGTGTACATTTCACCCTCCCCAGACCCCACTTGTGGGATTCCACTGGGTATGTTGTTGTTTTTTATTGGTAAGATTTCGTACGATACACATATTTAATAATTATTCATCAGTATAAAATAAATATTATTGCAAAAATAGTCTCTCTATCTCTATAAAATAATGGTAAGATTTTCGTATATTTTATCCATTATTTTAGTCCTCACTTATAGAATTTCACCATATATCTTGTTGGTATTGTATCTAATAAATACTATTAATATTGATTAATTTTAAATTTAATAAAAATGATTATTTAAATATTTTTTCAAAACTAGACCGAGAAGAAAAATACATCTCTTTTCAAACTCCATATATATGAAAAGAGAATGTTGCATTTCACTTTCACGGATATGAATTAATTAGTAGGAATTAAAAGAGGGGCCTCTATTTTCCCATGACGTAGAAAAAAAATGATTAATTGTACTTATAGCACGTGTAAGCTTGTAAAAAAGGAGCCCTCTAACTCAAATTATGTATTAATACGTTTTTTTTTTTTGAAAATTAATATTTGAAAATTCTAAATATACAAAAATTATACTATTAAGTTCAAAGTTCTCAAAATTTGGGGAAAACAAAATAGTAATTACAAATGAGTAATAAAGAATAAATAAAAGGAAAAAAACATAGTCGTTATTCTCATGACAATTACTCCATATTCAAATATTTAATCATACAAATGTGGCCCCTCCCTCACATGAAATTATGAATTTGAGTATAAGCTCCCATTATGATTGAGAAAGCACAAAAAGGAAAATCATATTAATTTGCTCCAATATATTAATTCTCATTTTCGTTGATGATCTAACGACTATCTTTTATTATAAAATGAAAAAATCAAATTGAAGTACTAGTTGATTCCAAGTATTTTAGGTCGTGTATAAGGATGTTAGTATTTAGAACGAACTGCTAAAATAATAAATAAGATAATTCAAAATTAAATTGTATGACAACACAAAAAAAAAATATCTTTCTTTTAATGTTTTAATTGATATGAACTCGTAAATAATCAAGAAGAAGATGAAGTCGGAGGAAATCAAAATAAAGCAATATGATTTTTGAGGATTCTTGTCCGAATAATATAATAAGGAGAATCCTAAAAGCCATGTTACTTGTATTTGACACCAGTATAATAATAAATAAATCGTCTTATATTAATACAATTGCTTAAATTTTAAAATATCTTTTAAATTGATTATATATTTTTATTTGAGATACATATATATATTCTTTTTTCTCTCTAAAAACCTTAAATAAGACTCATCTAGTAAAAACTCAAGCAAAAAAAATTAAAATCCTAGTTGTAATGGATATGGAAATTAGATGTAAAATGTAATTTATTAATTGAAATTCTGAGTTTTCAAACACAAGAGTAAAAGCAATGAATTCAAACCTTATCTCTTATTTAAAATGGTGAACAAACCTTAATGAATGCTCACTCATTTCATGGTCAAGATATATCTTTGAAAGGTATATTTCATTGGTGGGGTCAATTAAATATTAGTACACATTTACTCATATATAAATACTATTATATGTATTCGTGTGATGCAAGAATAATATTATAAATAATAATAATATATTATTATTATTGTTATTTTTATTTTTATTATAACTATGATAATATTTTTATTTTTTATTTAATAATTAATTTAGATACTTTATATTTTGTAATATTTCAAAGAATAAATTTATAAATAGTGAAAGTTTACCAAGAATCATGAATTTCTACTTTTAGGTTCATCAAAATCATTTTTTCTTCTTCTTTTTAAAAACAACTTTTAATTAAAAAGTTTTATTACAATATTTATTAATTTTATCCTAAAATTGTCAAATGACTCAATAGCTTGGTACTTAGCTTAATCAAATTGCAAACTACTCTCATATCTATAAATAGAACACTTTAAATCGGTCAATAGATAATAAACTATTATTATTTGTTTTCCTTATTTATTTTCTTCTCTTTCTTCTAATGTACTATTTTTTCTTATATTATTATTATCATTATTCCTATTATTACTACTACCACTACTATATTTATTTATTATTATTTATTTTAATATTCAAAATTAAATATATTAAAAATTTTATTATTCAAATTAAATATATTCAAATATATTTTGTAATATTTGATAGGATATATTCTTATGATATAGTTAGAGTTGATTTAGAACTCTTTAACTCTTAAGCCATGAATTTCTATATTTAAGTTAATGGTTTTTCTTTATTATAGTTACTATTTAAATACTTCTAATCTTTTAAATGATTAAAAAAATTATTAACAAAGTATATTATTTTTTCCCCTTAAAATGTCAATAAAAAATTAGATAATTTTAAATTAAATATTACCATGTATATACATGGAAAAAAAATCATAATGTACTTCAAATCAAATATTACCGTGAAAATGTTTTCTTCTTCAGAAATATATATTTCTCAAAGTTATTTAAGGAAAGATAATATAAAATATAAGAAATTTCCTTTAACAAAGGAGTAGTTATGAAAAATTTAGTTTTAGTTTTATAATATAAATGTAAAAAAAGTATTTTTTCAAATAAAATTAAAACAGTTTCCTAATATAGTTAAAATAAATTGTTAATAAGGTTGAAGCATATATAAAGATAGGACTCTAAAATTATGATAATTATTCTTATTTTTTTTCAAAATATAATGTTTTTATCTTATAATTGATATATTTGACTGAATTGAGATAGATATTTTTAAACTACTATTATTATAGTTATTATACGACAACTACTCATATGAGTTACCATTTTTTTTAAAATAATATTTTTCTTTTTCTTATATAATAGACTTATCTATATTTACAAAAAAAATAATATCTTATTTACTAAATAAATATGAGATACATTATTTTCAAATACACATAATATCAGAAAGATAAAATAATTCAGCAAACAATATTTTAGTTGAAAAAAAATTCCTTTTTTTTAAAAAAAAAAAAGAATAAAAATTCTTTTTTCTAATATCTAATAATTTTGCATTCTCATTTTTCTAATCTATTCACATTCAAATTCAAATATTATTATCTTAATTTGTTAAAAAAATTAGTTTATTATTGTTCTTTATTTTTACTATTTTCACACACACACACACACATAATTATACTTATTTTTAATTATTAATATAATTATACTATTCATCTTTGTCGTCCTCTTTCTATCTCACTTAATAACATAATGCATTAGAAAAATATATAGAATAAATGTTGACGATGCAAACTTCATATAGTGTTTCGTCATTATAATAAACAATTATTTATGAAGTATAAGAGATTGGTTTATATCAACCACATTAGTTTCCTACTCATGTTGAAGAACATCATCTATTGATTATTTTAATATTGATAAATAAAAACTAAAATTTTTATATTCATTAACTTAACTCGTCTTTATAATTAAAAAAAAAAAGAATATAACTTGAAGTTACAACACCATGCAAAAAATTATTCTTAATTCACAACCAAATAAACAAAGCACCTTGCTAGTAATTTTTTAAAAAATATTTACAAATAATATAAATTCTTATTTCCAATATGTTATGATTAAAAGACTAAATGGTTAACTAAAATTCTTAGTAATTGGTGATTTTTATTTTTATTTTGTCACACCTCGGGAGGGTACGCCGGGCGTAACTGGCACTCAGAGACTATTGCTAGCCCCTAAGCGAACCACCTAGTCTCATCGCATTTGTTCAATCAAATTCATTTGAAGAAGATATTAAGAATTAAAAGGGCTATTAGTGGGCTACATGCTATCATAAGATCTACCATTTGGTCTATCATACATGCTAAAAGTAAATGAACAATCTCGATATAAGTAAGAAACAAGGAACAACTTCTACTTTAACTATCAACTGTCCATGTCTATGAAGCCTCTATAGCTAGTATCTATGAAGGTACCATGACTGGACATGGCTACCGCAATCAAAATAAATGACATCAAAATAGAAAATTGAGAATAAATATGTCCTCCGAAAGCAAGGGAGGACTCACCAAGTCTGCCAAAAACGAATCTCTAAACCTCAACGATTAGGCTGCTGAAATCCTCTATCTACAGAACCTGCGTAAAACGATGCAACGGCAAAAGGGCGTTAGTACGTGGAATGTATTGTATGTAAAACAGGCTAAAGTAAACAATAAGGCTATACAATATACAATGACATCAGCTCGTCAATCACTCAACCTCACTCAGAGTAAGGAATATGACTCTATCACATTACTATCCATCAAGATATCAAACTATTAATCACTCTCAGAGTACTATCAGCATGCAACATATCTGAAAGTTTCTATAATCGACAATCACCACCTATAATCCAGTGATGATACAAAGACGAGATGTTGTTGACATATCCGCCCACTACCTTGTCAGGTAAAGGACGAGTCTGTTGGGGATCTCAAAGAAGTCTGTCAAGTCCTCTGAGGGACAAAGGAAACATCTACTTTCACGGTCCAATCCTCTCCTATGCTGGCCACGTAGTTAATGAGTATGAATAGGACTCACTCTTACCCATTTCGGTGCTAATACTCCTCCCATGACTCGACTTGCTCATAAAACTGTCTATCAGTCAAGGATTTCCATCACCTAACCTCTATGGGCAGGAACATTCACTTCATCTCAGCGTCTATCAACTCAGGAGTAGGATTTAGTCTTTCAAAGGCAATGTTCAATCTCCCTTAGACTCTAAGGACACTCACATCATCAACCTCAGCCATCCATACACTCATCTCAAGACCCAGACCACAACGATAGTGCATACATACATAGCCCAGTCTCTAGACACCAATCCCTAGGTTCATTTAATTAACCTTTAACAATTAGTCACGTAGAGATTATACAATGGCTCCATTAACCGGTTAAACAAAAGTTACATCACATAAACGTACAATAATACATGAAAAAGGTTGTTAAGAGTATGATGATCATCAATTCAAGAACATAAGTAATAATTAAAGATAGTTTTCAAGATTACTTTAGGAAATCACAACAAGACCCATTACGTTCTGCTATCCATCCTAACTCAATCATGTGGGAACATGGAAGAAAAATCCCATGCTTTGAGTAGCCTTTTACATACTTGGGATGACAAAGTACCAACTCTACTTCAAGAACTTGGACTCAAACCTCAGCCCTCTGAGCTTTCCTGTCTCTCCTTTCAAGGTTTTCTTGCATAGAAACTTAAGAAAATTGTGTTTAGAAACCCTCAATCGATAATATACGACCTCAATAGTATGTTTTAGGACTTAGGATAGGGTGGGGAATGACTAAAAGGCCCTTCTCGAATAAAAAAAATCTTAAAAATGGTACAATGGTTCGCGATGCGCTAGGGGCGCAGACTAGTGTATTTTCGCGAATTTCTGAAAAATTCAATTCCCATCAAAAATTAAAAAAAAGGTTAAGTGCATATCCGATCCCCCTCCGCGTCGCGCCAGGGACGCGGACAGACACTGTCTGGGTGAAAATTAGCGAAATTTATTTTTCGCTCGGTTGCTCTTAAATCGGATCGAGATCATTTTCTCACTTGATTTTCCACGCTGATCTCAAATTCGGTCTCCAATTTTCCATCGAAGCTTTGAAAGATGCATTGTCTGCAGAATTACGTTTTAGGAGCGTTTCAATAATTTTACAGGGTGTTACATCATCTCCCCCTTGGGTCATTCGTCCTTGAATGATAAGTAAAGGTGGGATAAAAGCATGAGTAACCTCAAAACTAATCTCATTCCTCACTCGGGAACTCTCGAACTCTCAGCTATCCATCACCTATCTATCTTTGTCTTAGACTCGGGAATTAGAATCATTGCATCAATTCAAGAAAGAAATTTCAATAGCATTAAGGGTAGGGACATTACCTTCGACATTATCGTCACTTGGCATGGATAGGTTTGAGTATTTGAGTTTTATCGCTTCCTCAGTTTCCCACATAGCTTTTTCAACAAATTGATTCCTCCATAGAACTTTGACGGAGGTTGTCTCTTTGTTCCTCAGCTTACAAACTTGTCGATCAAGGATTTGGACTGGAATTTGTTTTGTCAGATAGGCTATCCCTCACTCCCGTACTCTCAATAGGAATTGCCAAGGCAGGATCTCCCAAACACTTCTTCAACATTGAAACGTGAAACACTAGATGGACACCTTCTAGCTCGGAAGGCAAGTCTAGCTCATAAGCAACCTTCTTAATCCTTCTCACACTCTGGTATGGTCCGATATAATGCGGAATCAACTTCCTATTCTTACTAAACCTCATGAAACCTTTCATGAGTGACACCTTCAAGTACACCCAATCATCCACCTCGAACTCTAAGTCTCTTCTCCTCATGTCTGTGTAAGACTTTTGATGACTTTGTGTTGTCTTCAACCTCTTTGTGATGACTTTCACCTTCTCCATAGATTGGTGGAAAAGATTAGGTCTGATCAATTTAGCTTTACCAACCTCGAACCAGCCAATCGGTGATCTACATCTCTTCCCGTATGGTGCCTCACAAGGGGCTATCTGGATGCTAACATGATAGCTATTGTTGTACGCAAACTCAATCAAGGGAAGATAGTCGTCCCAATTACCCTTGAAGTCGATGACACAAGCTCTGAACGTATCCTCCAAAGTGTGAGTGCTGCACTCTGCCTGCCCATTTGCCTGAGGGTGAAAAACTGTGCTCATATATACTCTCGTACCCAATCTCTTTTAGAAAGATACCGAATGTACAGACTGGCATACTCCTCAGATGTATTAGTTGTCTGGACTGCCAAGAAGTGGGTTGATTTAGTCATCCTATCAACAATCACCCATATCGAATCATGCTGCCTTCGGGATCTTGGTAAATCGATACTGAAATCTATGTTGATCATCTCCCACTTCCACTCAGGAATTTTAAAGTTCTGAGCTAGCCCACATGGTTTGTGATGTTCAACCTTGACCTATTGAAAATTAAGACACTTAGAGACGAATTCAGCAGTGTCCCTCTCCATCCATTACACCAATAGACTTCTCTCAAGTCGTGGTACATTTTGGTAGAACCGGAGTGAATGGAATATCTGGAGCTATGAGCTTTAGCCATGATCCTCTCTCGGACACCATCAACATCAGGCATACACAATCTTCCTTGATACCTCAACACCCTATCTCCCCCTTTGGAGAACACCATCACCTTCTGCTTGTGAATCGCTTCTTTCAATTGGAACAAGACATGGTCTTGGTCTTGCTTTGCTTTCACTTCTGACACTAAGGATGAATCCCATTCTGAACATTGATCCCGCCTTCACTTTTCTCCTCAAGTTGCACTCCCAGTCGAGCCAATCTATGCACTTCCTTCGCTAGCTCTCTTTTCTCTTCTTCCACATGGGCAGTGTTACCCATAGATATCCTGCTAAGAGCATCGACAACAATGTTAGCCTTACCTAGGTGGTAGAGAATGGTCATGTCATAATCTTTAAGCAACTCCAACTACCTCCTCTATCGCAGGTTGAGCTCCTGCTGGCTGAACACGTACTGCAAGCTCTTATGGTCAATGAACTCAACTACATGCACTCCATCCAAATAGTAACACCAAATCTTAAGTGCGAATACTATTACTGCCAACTCAAGATCATGAGTCAGATAATTCTTCTCATGGACCTTAAGTTGCCTGGAAGCATAAGCTATCACCTTCCCTCTCTGCAAAAGAACACCACCTAATCAAACTCTAGATGCGTCACAGTATATCACGAAGTCACTAGTCCAGTCAGCTGGAGTTAGAACTGGGTTTATAGTTAATCTAGTCTTCAACTATTGGAAACTCTTTTCACATTCCTCAGACCATTGAAATTTGGGTTTCTTCTGAGTTAGCTTAGTCAATGGTGCCGACAAAGAAGAGAAGCCCTCAACAAATCTGTGGTAGTACCATGCCAAACCTAAGAAGCTTCTTATTTTCGTTGGAGAAGTTGATCTAGGCCAGTTCTTAACCACCTCAATCTTCTGAGTATCCACCCGAATACCATCTACCGAAACAAGATGGCGTAGGAAGGCCACAGACTTGAGCTAAAACTCACACTTTGATAATTTTGCATACAACTCATGATCTTTGATTGTTTGTAGAACCACTCTAAGGTGATTAGCATGCTCTCGTTCATCCTTTGAATACACCAGAATATCATCAATAAATACGATCACAAACATATCAAGATACGGTCTAAATACCCTAATCATCAAATCCATGAAAGTTGCAGATACATTTGTCAACCTGAAGGACATAACCAAGAATTCAATGTGGCCATACCGTGTCCGGAAGGCTGTCTTTGGTATATCACTTTCCCTCACCTTCAACTGATGGTAACCCGATCTGAGGTCTATCTTGGAGAAACAAGTAACACCCTGATGTTGGTGGAAGAGGTCACCTATCCTGGGGAGAGGATACCTATTCTTTATGGTGACCTTGTTCAGTTGCCGGTAGTCTATGCGCATTCTGAGAGATCCATTTTTCTTACGCACGAATAGGATAGGAGCACCCCAATGCAAGACACTAGGCCTTATGAAACCTTTCTCTAACAAGTATTTCAATTGTTCTTTCAATTTTTTCAACTCTACGGGGGCCATTCTATAAGGTGGAATTGAAATGGGTTTGGTCTTGGGAAGAACATCAACCCCGAAGTCAATCTCCCTATCAGGAGGGACTCTAGGTAGATCATCAGGAAATACCTCAGGAAACTCATTCACAATCGAGAATGACACAAGAGTAGCAAATTCAACATCATTAGACTTAACTTGCACGAGGTTGTAAACACAACATTTGGAGATCAACTTTCTAGCTCTATGATAAGAAATAAACTTGCACTTAGGTGTAAAAGAACTCCCTTTCCACTTCAGAACAGTATCATTAGGAAATTTGAACCTAACAATTCGGGTTCTACAGTCAATAGAAGCATAACAGGCATGAAGCCAATCCATGCCAAGTATAACATTAAAATCAACCATCTCCAATTCTACCAAGTCAGCTAAGGTGTCTCTATGATAAATGGACACCTCACAGTCCCTGTAAACTCTCTTAGCTAATATAGACTAGCCAGTAGGAGTAGAAATAGCAAAAGGTTCAAGAAAACACTCTGGAAGAATCCCAAACTTAATACCCACATAAGGGGTCACAAAAGATAAAGTGGTACCCGGATCAAGCAATGCATAACAATCAAAGGTAAAGACTCAAAACATACCTGTGACAACATCTGGTGCAGGCTCCTGATCCTGTTGATTACCCATCGCATAAAGGCGGTTCGTCTCGCCTCCTATACCAGTAGTAACACCCATCTACTGATTGCCTGCTGGAGGGGCTGCAAATAACTGTAGTCTGCTGCTCCCCTTATCTTGTCTCCTCTTTAGACACTCATAACTGAAGTGACCAGTCTGTCCACATGAATAGCTAACATATCTCCCCACATGACAATCACCCAGATGAAGCTTACCGCACTTGTCATAAGGTGGTTTTCTGCTCGCACCTTGGGTCACACTAGCCTGAGATTGTGCACCTTGAGCCGTGTTGTTCTGGTAACCCTAAGATTTCTGATCGTACCTATTTGGATGAACGAGCGCATTTGCTACAGAAGGTGCGTGATGAGACGATCTCTTCTGAATGTAGGACTTGTCGCCCTTATTTTGTCTCTGCTGGCTAGGCTCATGCCCAGTTGATTTCGCCTTCCTGTTGATTTGCTCCTCTCTGTATTTGCTCTTATCTTCCTCTGTCTGTTAGGCATACACCATGATTCTGGAGATGTCCATGCCGGGGATCAGTAAAGCTGCCTTACACTCTTTCTGTACGTGTATGCCTAGACTAGACACAAACTTCCTCATCTTTGTCTTATATCTTGCACCATTCCGGAGCATGCCTGGACAACTTAATAAACTTGAGGTTGTACTCTTTCACTATCATTCCTCCTTGCTTTAGGTTCACAAACTCATCCATTTTTGCCTCCCTCAACTCTTGAGGAAAGAAGTGGTCAAGGATGGCAGTCTCAAACTCCTCCCATGTTATAGGCTACTCATTCTCACCCCTACTCTCCTACCACTAGTTGTACTAAACATTAGCAACGTCTTTCAATTGGTGGGAAGTAAGCTCCACTCCCCCAATCTCGTCAGCATGCATCGATTTCAGGACCTTGTACATTTTATTAATAAAATTCTGCGAGTTCTCCTCCACCTTTGGTCCCGTATACACAGATGGGTTCATCCTCAAGAAGTCTCTAAACCTGGTGGCAGTTGAGGGCTCCTGTGAGTTAGAGCTCGGAGCATGAGAACCTCGGTTGTTACCCTGGGAGGCCACTAACTGAGTCAGCATGGTGATGGCTCCCCTAAACTCTGCCTTTGTGCTGGGAGCTGGCTGGGGTTGAGCAGGAGGCCCGTATGGGACCTTAGTAGTCCTGGTAGGGCGTCCCCGTCTCCTAGCCTCTGTCTGGAATGGGACCTTAGGTTGGGTGTTCTTAGTAGCTAGGGCTGTGGCATCTCTCTGAGCAACTGTTATCTTTGGCAACATTTTTTTTAAACATACAATGTACGAGTTTAAACGAGATCTCCATAAGGTTAAACTCTATTGCATAAATCCAAATCATAGAAGAATGGTAACACTTCCTAATGTCTTATAGCCTCCTGCTTATGAAGCGTGGTGTACAACACACCCATAAACAAGACTCTACTAGACACGGCTTCATAATTTCCCAAGGACACTCAAACTCTGTACTCTGATACCAAGTTTGTCGCGCCTTGGGAGGGTACCCTAGGCATAACTGGCACTTGGAGACTATTGCTAGCCCCCAAGCGAACCACCTAGTCTCATTGCATTCGTTCAATCAATTCATTTGCGAAAGATATTAAAAATCAAAAGGGCTATCAGTAGGCTACAAGCTATATGAGATCTATCATTCGGTCTATCACATGGGCTAAAAGTAAATGAACA
>JAPFFP010041722.1:0-14884 GCA_026153255.1 Solanum medicagineum | reverse complement strand
ACTGTCTTTTCTTTATAAATTCTAGGGTTATTTTGTAAATACTATATAGTTTAAGATAGGGTTTTAGAAAGAGAGTTCGACTGGGAGTCATTTTATCATCATCTTTTGAATCTTTTCTTAGTTTTTTAGTGAGTTTATCATTTTCTCTTGGAAAACCCATTTTGGGGATTGCAAATCTTGCTTTTTATTCATTGTTGATCAATCAAGCTTTTGGGTTTGCAACTTATGGTGCCTACATTCCTCAGTGCTTTTGGTAAAACTCTCATTTATGTCTTGTATTAGTATGTTTGCTTGTTTTGCCTTAGCCATGAGTAGCTAAGCACCCACAACTTGGGGTTGTGGAAATCATGGGTAGTTGACTTGAAATAACCTAGGGTTCTTGCATTTCTACGATTGGAGTTCGCATTATTGTCTATTTCCCTTCATTATGATTGTATTTTTGTGGTGGCCAAAACCAAACCTCGCCTATAATCACTAGCGCCATGATGAAATACGACCTTCACCTTCATATGTTACCTTCCTACATGTGAATTTCCAATTGTAGTTATGTTGCCTAGGGAAATCGAGTCAACAAACCATGATGAACACAATTCTCAAGTTGTCCCTAAAATTGACTGTTTCCTTACATCGTAGTTAAGTATTTATCTTACTTTGTTCTTGAATCACAAAAAACCCCCCATTTAGAGATTTTAGTTATTTATGCTTGAAATGATTAGTAGCGAATTCTTGTAGTCAAGCCCTGTATTCCTTGTGGATTCGACCTTAACCATCGGTTAGGGTAGTTACTGACAGCGACCACTTTCTTATTAGAGCATGAACATTGGGTCAAAAAATTATGGCGCCATTGTTGGGGAATACGGCTAGGTTTTGATTTGAATTCAATATTAGTTAGTTCTAGTGTGATTTCTAGAATCTCTTGTATTTTACTTTTTTTTTGTTTGATTTTATTTACAGGGTGTACTATGTTATATGCCCAACACTAGGAGCCAAGGCAATCCCTTAGCTCCACTCAATTTGGAGATCCATTGACTACTAAGAAGAATGGCTCATATGAATGAGGATATTGAGGTTGAGGAGGATATGAATATGAATGAGGACACGGGAAGAGAGGAGAACCCACAACAAAGGGGTAACAAGCCACAGCTTAGGGACTTCAATGAAAATGCGTATGGATGGAATCAATATCAATGAACCCTATGGCTATGGATGTTACCGGTGCCATAGTACTGCCTCCTTTACCAGCATATACCAAGTTCATGGTATCGAGTGGATTGCTCCAAATGCTCCAAAACCGCAGACTATTCACAAGGCTACTTTCAGAGGATCCCCACCGTCATCTCCAAAATGTGGTGTTTGTTTGCAAGGGTGTCATGGGGACATAAAACCTTTCTGTTGATGCTGTTGGTTTAAGAGTGTTTCCATTGTCATTAACTGGCAATGCAGCTGTATGGTTATCCGAGCTTCCTCCGGGTACTATTACAAGTTAGACTGAGCTTCAGAAAGTATTCTTTGAAAGATATTTTCCAAGATCTAAGAAGTTCAAGCTCAAAAGGACCAAATCAACAACTTTGAACAATTTTCGGGTGACACTTTAGCACAACATGGGAGAGGTTTACTAAATGCTTGAGGATGGTCCCCTATCACAACATTGTTCATGATGCCTTAGTTGAGATTTTCTATCTGGAACTTGATGAGTATAGTCAAGCTTGCACCGACACAATCATGGGAGGCATGTTCCTAGACCAACGATTTGCATTGGTAGCCGCAAGAATGGAGCAAGTGGTCAAAACAAATAGAGCATGGGGTCAACGAGAGCAAGGTGCGATGAAACCTTCTTGTGCAGTCAACACCAACAATGAGAAAGCAAAGGCGAACAAAGAGAACATGGAACAACTTGCTCAACTTCACACAAGCATGGATTTGGTTTTAAAGCAAAATCAAGCAAGTGTCAAGGCAGTCACCCACAAACATCCAAAGGCTCCTGTCTATGATAATCCATTCTTTGATGAGGATGCATGTTTTGATAGCAACCAAGCGACAGGTTTTTGAATCAACCCCCAAGGGTCCAATTTGGAATATTTGAGGCAAGGGTCTAAGAATCAAGGTTGGAACTTCAACCGTGAAGGGATGCATAGAGACAACTGGGGCGGATACTATGAGAGAGAGAGAGAGTGTGTGTCAGATGTCGAATGGGGAGAATAGAGGCTAGGAATGGTCCTTATGTGCCACCTCATAACCATTATGCCGGGTCAAGCAACTCCAGGATCGAAGAAATGTTCGAAAAGTTGTTGAATCCGGCAAACCGCCAAGATGAGGCTTTAAAGGGAATGGAAGCGGATATTTCAAGTATTAACTCAAAAATAGAGTATCACTCTGTGGCAATTAAGAAACTTGAATAATAATTTAGACAAGTTTCTTCACAGTTGAACCAACGCCAAAACGGCACCTTACCAAGTAATATGGTTCAAAATCCCAAGAATGAAGGGCATTGCATGGTGTTCATGACCCGGAGTGGCAAGAGCACCGTAGATCTCCCTACGCCGGTAATTGTGGATTAAGTTGATGATAAGGGTTTTGGTGGTGAAGTAGTGGTTGAGGGAGAAGATCCGAAGGTTGTTGGGGTGAAACAAGAAGAGGAAGGGAGCATGAGAAATGGAAATCAATTCCCAAACACCCTCCTTCTTTCCATCAAAGGCTTAAGAAAAACGAAGAGGAGGGTAAGTTCAAACACTTCCTCTTGATGTTGAAGCAACTCTCCATCAACATTCCCCTTCTAGAAGCCTTGGAGAAAATGCCCGGGTATGCCAAGTACATGAAGGATTTGGTTACCAAGAAGCACACTTTGAGCTAAGAGTTCTCACAAGAACTCCAACAATGTCGTGCGATTAAGGCCAAATGCCTTGTGCAAAAGTGAGAGGACCTCAGTGCATTCACCATCCCTTGCACCATTGGTGATGTTGAATTTGAAAGAGCATTGTGTGACTTAGGAGCGAGTATCAATCTAATGCCTCTTGCTATATTCAAAAAGCTTGGCCTTGGCACTCACATCCCGACAAGAATGATGTTGCTTATGCCAGATCAAACCATTACAAAGCCGGAGGGAATCCTTTTGGATGTGCTTGTTAAAGTTGATAAATTCATCCTTCCTGCGTATTTTGTGATCCTTGAATGTGAAGTTGATTTTGAGGTGCCCAGCATCTTGGGGAGACAATTTTTGGCCACTGAGAGAGCTCTAGTGGATATGGATTCAGGCCAATTACCATTTAGGGTTAATGATGCAGAGGTTGTGTTCGATATTCTCCAATCCATGAAACAACCGGATGAGTGCAAGAGTGAGGTGTGGACCCTCGATGATAGTTGATGAAGGAAGATGACAAAGTCGAGCCACGATGTTAAACAACGTGCATCTTGGGAGGCAACCCAAGCATTGTTGATAATTGTTGGCTTATTTTACGTGTTTTTGGTTGCTTAGATTCTTAGGTAGAAGGTGTACATTTGATTTTATGTTGAAAGACATTAATGCAGCTGTAATATTTTTGGAATAGTTTTATTTTGAGATTTGTTAGTAGGTGAAAATTGAAGATTTGAACATCTGAAAAATGGCACTTGGAGCAGCCTCTATGATCATGCTTACAAGTCGTAGTCTTCATTACGACTCGTAGTCATGCCTTGTCGAGGGAAACAATGAGTGTCAGAAGTTGGCACAAACACTACGAGCCAACATTACGACACGTAGGAATCCTATGACTTGTAAGTGGGGTTCGTAGTGCCCAGGTATGAATTCTTAATTCTTGCAAGTGTTAGGCCCATTACGAGGCTAGGACCAACGATTCATAGGACAACTTATGACTCGTAGTCAGGATCTCGTAGCCCCAATCAACAGCGTTTCAATTCATGACCCGACTTGCATATATAAGGGGTCAAAATAATATTTGACCACTAAAATCAACTCCAAAACCTAAGACCGCCGATCCCCTCCCAAATTCACTCTGTGTTTCTCTTTTACAAAAAAAATCCCGACTATCCACGTCATTTTCCGGCAAGGATTCTGGCGAAGTCACTGTTTTCTAGGGTTTTGGCGTGATTTTTTATTCTCTTCTGTTTGGTTAACTTCTTTGATCAATAGGTAAGTTTCGTGGTTAAATTTAGCACTCTTTTGTGGTGAGCCTATTACTTGGATAAGTGTATGCTTAATTTGACCATATATAATCATGCCATGTTGTGATTTTTGTTCTAGACTAGAAACCTTGGGCTTGTGTGCTTTATAGAGACTTTTTTGTGATTCAAACTTTGTCTTGGTTTCTTGTGTGGGTGATTATATGTGCAAAAATTATTGGTTCATGAATTGTGAAGATTAGTTTTTCCCAAACCAGTGTGTGCATTGTTGTTGGGATTGGAGTTTAGGAGGTGTAGGTATATTTCATATGCTTTAACTTATTGGAATTGATTTAAACGATCTGAATGACAATTGCATCTCTATGGAATGTCTTGTTCATATAAAGTATGATATTTGAAAGTATTTTGTTGGCGGTGTACCTGACGTACTGTTAAAGTGAATTCGATTCTTAGGGATGATGGTTGTTCAGAATTTCTGATGTCAATGTGAGATTGTTTATGTGCCAAGTTTTCTTTATCACTCTTATGTGCCAAGTTCTTTTTGAATTGTGTGTTTGGTTTATGCTTTTTGTGGGAAAAAAATAGGCACTGTAGGTGCCTTCTGCTTTCAGCTCAAAGGCACCCCTACGACTCATAGGCTCCCTTACGAGTCATAGTGGTCCCTCATAGCAAGCATCAGTCGCCAATGGTTTCATCATATTTCCCATACGATAATCACATATGACTCATAACACCTGCTACGACTCATAGGGAGGGTCTCGTAATCCTAACTTAGTTCATAAAAATGTCTTTGAAATTTGGTTTAAGGCCAGAGTACACTCAAAGGTTCCCCTACGAGTCATAACTGCCTCTCGTATTTGGGTTCAGATTGCATTTTTGTAAGATATTTTATTACTACGAGGCCAGAGTAGGCTTGTAGGGCATCCTATAAGTTGTAACTGTACTCATACCTGCAGACCTGCAAGTGTTCCAGTGATCTTTTTTCTATATTATTTTGTTTCTATGCTTCAGTATTTGCATTCCCTGTTCTTTATTATGTGATTTGTTGGATCAAACATCTTAAAATTATATGGTTCTATGTGGTTGGTTTGCAGATAAAATGCCCCTAAAGGACAAACATGCAATTCAAACTCTCCAATGGAGGTTGATGGATGAATCCTCTGAGACTGAGCAATCCTAGGGCTCTGTGGAAGTCCACAGAGTTAGGGTAGACCTGAAGCTAATAAACCCCAGACCTAGGCACTTGCAGCACAGACGCCAATGGAAGTTAGCAGTTCCTCCCAGTCTAAAGAAGAGGAGAAACAACAAGGTAATGGGGACGAGTCGGATAGCATCCTACCTCAAATGACCCCCTCATACTTAAGTTTAAGTCGGAGTTGGAGAGCACTTCTCAGCAGGAAAAAGTCCAGTCTCAACCTTCTGCCGATAGCAAATGGTCTGTCCTAGGGATGAAGGAGATGTATGATCAGGGTTTAGAACCCAAGGGGCAGGGCAAACCGGTGCGGTAATTTAATGAAGAGTCGAGACTGAATGACTCGAGATAGGATAAAGTGCCTAGGTTGGATGCAGAGTTAGACAGACATAGGCTCTGATGGACCATACAGTAGCTTGGAAAATATGCCCCCTTTGTAGTTCGTGAGTATTAGGTAACTTATCTTGCTATACTCCACCGGGGGTTAACGAAGAAGAAGAAGTCGATCGAGCAGCCGAGGTTACAGGTGGTACCAGTCAGGGGTAAGAGAGTTCCTATTTTAGAGGAGACCATTCGCCTAGTCCAGTTTAGGCCCAATTACAGCATGCCTCAGTCTACCGTAGAATATGATGGGCTAATTGATAAGATGAGGAGAATGGTGATTAGGAAGGATCAGGGCCAGGAAGGAGCTTCTACAGTGGATTGCTAGCAAGATTTGTGAGGAGGGTTTTGAGTTGACGTGGGTTACAAACCACACTGATCCTATAGTGAAGGCCCACCTCTTTTTCCGAGCCAAGGTTTGGTGGTCCATTATCTGTTGGCGTATCAAGCCACTTTTCATGGATAATGTGATTACTTTGGAGCAGACTTTGTAATTAGCTAGTATATTTTGTGGTTATGAGACAGACTGGTCCTGGATTATCTCGGAGCAGATCCACGAGGCAGCCATCCAGACAAATATCTCATTGCCATTTCCTGTTTTGATTCATCGTTTGTACAGTGCAGTCGGCGTTCCTATTGACCCCCACCGGGATCGGCACATAGAGGCTACATGCACCATGAATCCCAGCCTGATAAAGGCTGACAAGAACCTGGTGGCCTTACCACGAGCAGCTCCTCCTATTTCAGAGCAATTCCAAGTAGAGCCTCTGACTCAAAGTGCACCTCCAGCTGCTACCGACACCACTATAGTGGCTACAGAGCCTACGCCAGCTGTGGAGATCGAGTCCACGCCATCCTATAGCACTCCAGCACAAACACCAACTACTCTACAGGTTGATTCTTTTATTTCTGTTGTTCCTTTTCTTTTATAACTATGTAGGGTGGCTATGGCGGAGTCCAGGCTTCACGCTTTATCAGCATGGGTCCGGTCATGGGTCGATCAGATCGTATGGGACTTCGAGGAGAGGATGAAGGCATTCGCTCGTGATTTGGTAGATGGGTAAGTTAGGGCGGTGGATGTCTGACTGGATGCCTTCGAGGAAAGAGTCTAGTAGTGACTTGAGGGAGCTCGATTCGCTAACACTATTTTTGTGACTCTGGAGTTGGCCAAGTTTTAGGCTGAATTATTGCAGATGTTGGCAGCTCCTGTTCAGTCCCAAAGGTGGCACCGGTAGATGATGAGGCATTCGAGTGTCTAGCTGATCGTCCTGACATTCATGGGAAGAGGCCCCTTGAGCATGATGAAGATTCAGAGTCGACTCAGAAGAGGCCGAGACCGGAGGAAGAGCCCATACCCGAGGAGGTGGTACAGGAGTTGCTACTGGTGGCGGCAATTTAGAGAGATCGGAGGTAGCACATCCCACATGGAGAGGGTAGCTCACAGACCAACCAGACCGGTGCTTGATGCACCCTGATGTTTGACCCTTTTTGACCCCAGTTCTTACTTTTCTTTATGGATATTTTGTTCTCTTGTTAGAAAATATTATTTTGATGTTGGTTTTTAAATGTTTTATGTTTATGATGCTTCTTTTTGTTTTAGATATCGGTTTTCAAATGTTGGTTTTTAGTGTATATATATATCTAACTCTGCGTTTTGTTACATTCATTTTAGTGTGTGTTGTTACTTTGAGGACAAAGTATCCTATTTTGGTGGGGTGTGAGAAGTTATGGATTAAGGTGAAGTCTAAGTAGCCTTAAGTCCATAACTTCCCCTATTTTTCGATCCCAAGATTTTCTTGTCGTGATTCTTTTTCCTTGTGGATGTTTACTTTTCTGTTAAACCGACATGTTTAGGTAGTGTAAATAATTTGTAATTTCATAGTAGTGTTATCTATTGGCATATACATAATTTTTAGAGGTCTTTTTAAAGTTTTGATGAAAAATTAGGCACCCTCAAAATTTTTGAGATTGTAGTTGTTGATGCGTTCATACATCTTTGAGTATCTAGCAATGTTTGTTATGATATGAAGGTAAGCTGAGACTGAAATCATGGATTGTGAGTCTATACATGATTGTGGATGCAATTGCCATGTGTGTTGTGAGCTTATTTTGCTGCATTCATGCATCTTGTATTGACCTAGAACTTTCCCTAGTACTCTAAGATTGGTTTGGTGATGTGGTGGATATGGAAAGGATCTTAGGCCTTTGTTCTTTGAGTGAACCCATTTTTAGCCTAAATTACCCACCAGATGAGTGAGTGAATCCCTTGTTCCAAACTTTAGAGCTTCTCATGTACTCATTTTTTCTTGACACTCGGCTAACTTAACCTTGTTTGATGAAATACCTCGATATTGTCCCTGGTCTATCTTTGAACATGTGAACCTTGAATGAGGCTAAAGGCCTAAGTTGAGGGTGGCTGCAGTTGGTGGCCCTGGTTTGACGCATAGATGTTCTATACTAAATAATGTGAACAAGTTTATTTTTTAAACATTTCCCGTTAAACTTGACTCACTACTCCAAGAGTCATCTGCAACTTCTGAAAAATATCAATCTTTAATGGCTTGGTGAAAATGCCTACAACTTGGTCTTGAGATTTCACAAACTCAAGATATACCTCTTTCTTCGATACACAATCTCTAATGAAATAAAATTTAGTATCAATATGTTTGCTCCTTTCATGAAACACTGGGTCCTTGGGCAATGTAATGGCTGATTTGTTGTCAGGACAAATCTTAACTGCATCTTCTTTCAATAAGCTCCTTATCAAAATTGCATGAAAAACACAAGAAGAAGCTGCTACATATTTGGCTTCACATGTTTACAAAGTCACAATTGGTTGTTTCTTGGAATTCCATGTAAATGGAAAATTCCCAAAGAAGAAAACAAACTCGGTAGTACTTTTTGGATCATCAACATAACCAGCTTAATCACTATCACAATAGACAACAAGCTTGAAGTCCTTGGAAGATAAATATTAAAATTCCAAAATCAAGTGTACCTCTGATGTACTCGAGTATTCTTTTGTCTGCTTTTAGATGGGATGTTGTTGGATTTTCCATAAATGGACTAACAAGTACAACACCAAAAAGAATGTCAGGTCTCATACAAGTTAAATACCTTAGGCTTCTAACATGACTCTTGAAATATCTTGAATTGATGTTTTCTCCATCTTCATGCTTGGACAGTTTAATTCCACAATCCACGGGGGTGCTAACAGGCTTGCGATTTTCCATCTCATATTTCTTGAGAATCTTCTTTGCATATTCTCCTTGAGAAATAAATATGCCATCATTCTTTTGCTCCATTTTAATGTCAAGATAGTATGACATTAGGCCAATATCCATGATCAGAAATTCTCTTGCCATTGACATCTTGAAATCTTAAAACATCTTTGGATTATTTCCTGTCAAGATCAAATCGTCCACATACAAATAGACAACTAATATTTCACCACTTTCATTAACTTTTACATAAAGTGCATGCTCATGTGGACACTTTACAAAACCATTGACTTGAAAGTATTTGTGAATTCTACACTTCCAAGATTGTGGAGTTTGTTTCATGCCATAAAGGGCCTTCTTCAATTTCAACATTTTATCCTCACCCCCGTCAACCTTATAGCCAAAGGTTGATCAATGTATACTCCTTCCAAATTCCCATTCAAGAACGCTGACTTCACATCCATTTGACGGATTTTCCACTGATTCTAAGCCGCCAAAGAAATAATCAAGCGAAATGTCTCAAAAATAGCAACTGGTGCAAACACCTCATCATAATCAATACCGGCCTTTTGTTTGTATCCCTTTGCTGCCAGTCTTGCTTTATACCTCTCTATTTTACCTTTTCATTTTTTCTTTGGCTTGTAAATTCCATTTTACTCCAATGGTGCTTCTTTCTTTTGGAAGTTTGCCAACTCCCAAGTATCATTCTTTTTGGTTGCCTTGATTTCTTCATCCATCGCAGCTCTCCATTTTGGATTACCAACAACATCTTCATAACCTATAGGCTCACTTTCCACAAGGAAACAAAAGTGAGTTGAGTCAAATAAATTTTCTATATAAGAATTCACCTATCCCAATAACAAAAATGTGTCATACAAGTCTCGAGGACTTATAGACTTTGAAGGTACACTGCTTGAACTTGATTCTCCTACTTCTTGAACTTGTAATGGAAGTTTTGTAGGTGGCCTAGTAGGCTGCTCCACCACTTCTTCATCAAGTTCATCAACAACGAATGGACTAAGAGAGTAATCTTGCTCTTTAGATTTCCAGTCCCAAGCAATATCTTCATCAACTTTACATCTCTGCTTACGATAACCTTGCCAATTCTTGGGTTATATAATTTATAACCTTTAGATCTTTGTGCATAACCAACAAAAACATACCTTTCACTTTTTTCATCAAGCTTAGATCTCTTCTCATTTGGCATATGTACACAAACAATGCTTCCAAACACTCGCAAGTGAGCAACTTTTGGTTTGAAACCACTCCAAACCTCTTGCGGTGTTTTGCCAAGAACACTTTTGGTGTGACATTGATTTGATAAATACACTGAAGAGGCAACTGCTTTAGCCAATAATTCCTTAGGAATATATTTGCTCTTCAACATACTTTTTGCCATGTTGAGAATAGTTCAATTCTTCATCTTCACCATGCCATTTTGTTGAGCTGATCTTGGAATGTTCAAAAAATGACGTATTGCCTTTTTTTCACAAAAGCCTTAAACTCATTTGAAGTGAATTCTCCACTATTATCGGACCAAAGTGACTTTATTTAATAGCCACTTTGCTTTTCCGCCATGATCTTAAAATCCTTGAAGTTTTCAAAAACCTCAAATTTTTCCTTCAAAAAATACATCCAACTTTTTCGAGAATAATCATCAACAAAGAAAAGGAAATAATTACTTTTACCAAATGAGGCTGGCTTGATAGGTCTGCACACATTCATATGAATCAATTCTAAAGGACATTGTACACTTGTCAATGACTCTTTGGAAAAACTTTTCCTTGACTTCTTTCCAAAGGACATCCTTCGCACAGTTGATTAGGATGGTTAATGGTTGGCAACCCTTTTATTATTTTTTCTTTTTCCATTCTTAGATTATCAAAGTTCAAATGGCCAAATCTCATGTGTCAAAGCCAAGATGAATTCTTGACACATGAAATAAGCGCCTTGGTATATTACTTTTAATATTCAACACAAATATTTTATTTTTAGTCATAGAAACTTTGGCTAATCTTCCATTTTCATCTTTCATTGTCAACATTTTATCTTTCAAATTAATGTCACAATTTTTCTCCAAAAGCTGCCCCAAACTCAAGATATAACTTTTCATATCTGGTATATGCATGACATTGGAGATAAATTGACGACTTCCATCTGTCAAATGAAATAAAATCATACCTTTTCCTTTGATTTGAACTTTTGAAGGGTCTCCAAGTTTCATATCGTAAATATGACTGCTTGCACCAGAATCAAGGTACCATTTATTTTTTTCAACACTTTCTTCCTCTTTACATGCCATAAGTAAGGTGTCATCTTCACCTTCATTTTTTCTCTCCACAAAATTATTTATCTCCTCTAAATTATTTTTCCATTCACATGAAAAATAACCATACTTATGACAAGTATAACACTCCACATTCGATTTGTCATACCTTTCTTGATTTGACCTCCATCCTCTACCTCTTCCACGACCTGTTTCTTGGTTGGAGTCTTGACATCTTTGTTCTTTAGTTATAGGTTGACTGCGACCTCTTCCTCCTCTACCATGACCTCTTCCATGCCCACGACCTCTGTGTTGTGAGCCACGCCTTTCATCTTTCTCCTTCCAATAAAATTTTGCTTGCAAAGCTTGTTCAACTGACTCTTATTTTTGATTCTTCAACTTCTCTTTATGTTCTTGCAAAGAACCCATGAGTTCTTCTGTGGTCATAGTGTCCAAGTCCTTCAAATCTTCAATAGCAATAACAATATAATTAAATTCTAAATCAAGGGATCGTAATTTTTTTGCAATGACCCTATCATTTTTCAATACTGCACCATATCTGCTCATTTGATTAACAACTGCCAACACCCTTGAGATATAATCCAAAACTGATTCAGATTCCTATATTAGCAATGATTCAAATTCTGTTATTAAGGTCTGGGGATAAATATTTTTCACCTTATCCAAACCTTTAAAGGAGGTTTCAAGAATATCCTATGCTTGGTTGGAGGTGGTTACATTTGCAACTTGCTCGAACATCTTTTCATCCAAACATTGATGGATGAGTGTGAGTGCATTTTCGTCTTTCTTCGTTATGCAAACAGCATCATCATCTTCATCAACACATCTTTCCACAATTTCTCATACATCATAGGCTCCTAGCAAAGCCTTCATTCAGATGCACCAACTTCCATAGTTTTCTTTGGTGAGCATCGAAACTTGGAAAGGAATTCCATTGGAGTTACTCATTTTCTCTCTATATTTTGTTGTCTCTCAAAAACACCAGGTCTATACCAAATATTGGAAATTTGGGAGAGTAAGATAACACAAATATTACTCACTACAAGTAGAAGAGAAGTTGAGGAAAGATGATTTTCTATTCAACTTTTTTCCTTTAACAAAATGACTAGATTATATGACTATTTGTAGGTGAATTCATCCATGTACCTAGCCTAGCATACATGTACCATAATTAATACTTAACACCCTCAAAGTTCATGAATACACCTAACTAGAATTAATCTAGACTTTTTCACCAATTAATGCATCTCCTAATATATTACTCTATCAGTTTACGAACTAAAATAAATATGATGTGAGCACACTAAATAACCTGAATAAGTTTATTTTTTTAAAAGTATACTCTGCTTCGGATGACGATAGACCACAATTTCTTGCTTGTTCAAACTCCAGGACATAACACCTAAACTAAGAGAGAATGCATATCAAAAATTACTTTTCATATCATTCAAACACCCTACATCATCACTATTAGTGAAATCGAATAACCTGAAATCTGATACTTTAGAGTACCTGTAACACTCCCTAATTCTGTCTGTCTAGTCTAGAGTAGATGCATAGAGGATGCTGAGAAAAGACTGAGAAAAGCTATAGAAGAAGGATTCACTAGGGCTATTTATGACCCGTAGATAGGTCTACGACTCCTAGAATGGGTCTCACAAAATCATAGATAACTTAGTTAAATTTTCTAAGTCTAGGGCCTATATATGAGATATTATACGACCTATAAAATATTCCATGGATTGCTGATTGGTTTCGTGAATTGATGGTCCAACTATCAACTTTTCAGTAGCTTGAATCACGAGTCAACGGACAACTCATAGATGTTTTATGACTCGTAGAGGAAGTTTCGTGACAAATTCTGGTAACTCAATTTTTAGGAAACCCTTATTTATGGGAGGTTGTCTATGACTCATAGAATGGTCTACGGCCCATAGACGGGGTCTCTTAAGCAACAATTTTTAAGAAGGTTAATTTTGTCTGTTCCTATCCTTTTTAATTTAACCCTTGGACGTTTTGGACTTAATTTAAATCCTAAAACACAACCCTAAGCGTATTTTTCACCATTCTTCACCTGAAGGATTCCCTGAGAACACCAGAGGAGGGAGAAGAGTGTGAGTCCTTAATTCAACCGCGAGGATTGATTGAAGTTTGAATGTTTCTTCTATTCCCAGGTATGTAAGGCCTACTAAAGTGTGGAACTACATTCGTTCACATGCCCCCTTCATCAACTTGAGCCAATATTTGGAAAAATAGTTGAGATTTGGGAAATTCTATTATCCTAATACTGAAATTTTTACATTTACTATGAATGTTCCTTATGATGTATGAAGTACTTTTTGCATTACATAATTACTGATATGATATTGAGGTAAAGTTTAATATTTGATAGCATGAATCCTTAATTGCATAATTCAATGAAATTCTATGCACGGATTGAATTGAGGTTTGAGTTTTGATATTGATTGTACGAGTTGAGTAATTTGAGCATTTGTCGATCATGAAAAACATATTGAACCTAATCACTTATATTACCATGAAACTTTCTTGCATTGCATGCTGAGTCAAATTAAGTAGGTCTGAATGATCGTTTGAGTCTGAGCTGAGTTTGATAATATGTATTGATTGACTGATAATGAGTAACTGAGATGAGTTAAGATGAGATATAAGCATTGAGGATTGAGTTGATTGATGAGTTGAGCATGTTTTAGTCTTAGGAGGAGTATCGAGCATGAAGAAGGGAGCGAATAAATAGCTACTCTAACATACAAAACTATGCTGCCAGTGTAGGATAGTCATACAACATGTTCTAGAGATTCTTTCCCCAAAAGTAGACATTTACTATGGATCCATGGGAGAGTTGATTGATGTGCTGTCAAAGTACAACACATTTGGTGCCTGAAACAAGTTATTTTTGTGAGTTGTTAAAGCGACTTCTTTTTAGTGTTTTGATATGCTTTTGTGTTAATCTTGCAGAAAAGTTAGGTTGGCATGATTTTGAGAAAAGTTGCAGATTTTGCTGAAGCATAGGCCATAAGAGCCCACCTACGAGTCATAAGTCACGCTACGAGTCGTAGATTATGTCATAGCAAGAATTAGATACCAAAGATAAAAAATCTACCAAGTGAAAGTCAACCCTAAGAGTCCAGCCTACGAGTCGTAATATACACTATGACTCGTATAGGTGGAATTGTAGCAAGAATCAGAGAGCCAAAATGTTGGACCGAAAATTGAAGACTAAGACTACGAAACAAACATACGAGTCATAGCCCAAGCAAAAACTCATACCTATGGGTTGTACCAGTTCAGTTTAAGATTCCAAGAACCTGATACGAGACCCCGACTATGACTTGTATGTCATCCTACGAGTTGTAACTGCAAGATTTATCAGCTGCCAGCTGTCTTTTTTGTGTAAATTTAGGGTTATTTTGTAAATACTATATATAGTTTAAGTTAGGTTTGTTTTAGGGAGTTCGACCAGTGGATATTTCACAATTACATTTTGAAGCTTTTCTTAGGTTTTTAGGGTAGATTATTGTTCTCTCTTGGAACCCATTTTGGGGAATGCAAATCTTGCCTTATACTCATTGTTGATCAATCAAGCTCGTGGGTTTACAACTTGTGGTGCCTATCTCCTTCATTGTTATTGGTGAAACTCTCAACTATGTCTATTATATGCATTCTTGT
>JAPFFP010041721.1:0-14884 GCA_026153255.1 Solanum medicagineum | reverse complement strand
ATTCAAGAAACTAAATCTTTTACAAGCATTTAAAACTCAAGTACCATGGGATTTAAAACATGTGATTCACACTCGTGATTTGAACTCAGTAAACAAAGGGGCACATGGATGAACATAATTCAACACTTTAGGTAACCTTATATACCTAGAATGAACATTAACACCAATCTCCATAGTGAATTCAGCTCCAACTCAAGGCTTTAGACTCCTCTTCTCTTCTCTTCTCAAAAACCCTCACTTTGAACGCTAAGAAAAATGGGTTTGTAACCCTTAGTTTTGAGAAAAATGACCTTCATACTCATTTATTTGACTTAAAAGAGGTTGGGAATGTCTAAAATACCCTTCCTAAGGTTAAAAGAAAAATCATCACGAAAGTTGCCTTGGTCGCAATGCACCAGGGGAGCAGACCAGTGTATTTTCTATCAAAATTTCCTCCGAATGAATTTTTCCTTCACCTTGAAAATTTTAAAAGAAATACAAACGTCGGTCCGCGTCCTTGGCGCATCACACCTGGGGCGCGCATCAACACTATCTACGATTTAATTAGCAAAAATTAATTTCTGACTCGTTTGGTCTAAAATCGGGTCGAGACCACTCTCCCACCCTATTTTTCGTGATGATCGCAAATACAATCTCAGATTTTCCATCCGAGCTTGGGAAGATGAGTTATACGCACAATTCCATTCTAGGGGCATTTCGGTAATTTTACAAGGTGTTATATTATCTCCCCTTTGGGATAATTCGTCCTCGAATGATGAGTAGAGGTGGAAATAAACCACGAGTAGACTCAAAAGTTCTCTCAATTCCCACTCGACAACTCAAACTCTCAACTCTTCCTCAACCTCCATAAACACTACTCAAACTCATGAACAAACACATCTACTCAAGAATGGAAACATAAGTTAAGTTAGGGCTGGGAACATTACCTTCGACATCAACATCATTTGGCATGAAGAGATGTGGGCATTTGGTTCTCATTGTTTCCTCAAGTTCCCACGTAGCTTCCTCAATGAATTGGTTCCTCCAAAAAACTTTGACAGAGGCTATCTATTTGTTTCGCAGCTTACAAACTTAGCCGGTCAAGAATTTGCATTGGAATCTCCTCATGGGATAGGCTATCCTCTATTCTCATACTCTCAATAGGGATTGCCAAGGCAAGATCTCCCAAACATTTCTTCAACATCGACATATGGAATACCGGATAAATCCTGTCTAACTCAGAAGGCACTTCTACCTCAATTTTGTATGGTCTGATAAAGCACGAACTAAACTTCCTCTTTCTTATTGAACCTTGTGACACCTTTCATGGGTGACATTTTCAAGTACACCCAATCATCTACCGCAAATTCTAAGTCCTTTCTTCACACATCCACATAAGACTTTTGGCGACTTTGCACTGTCTTCAAATAGCTCTCTAATAACCTTTACCTTCTCCATGGACTGGTGGACAAGAATAGGTCCAATCAACTCTGCTTCGCCGACCTCAAACCACCTAATTGGTAATCAACATGTTCTCCCATACAAAGCTTCATAAGGGGCCATTTGAATGCTTGTGCGATAACTATTGTTATACGCAAATTCGATCAATGGCAGATGGTCATCCCGATTCCCCGTGAAGTCAAGGACACAAGCTCTCAACATATCTTCTAATGTTTGAATGGTGTGCTCTACCTAACCATCTGTCTTTGGATGAAACGCCGTACTCAAATTTAGCTTTGTAACCAATCCCTTCTAAAAAGTATCTCCAAAATTGGGAAGAGAATTGAGCTCCTATGTCTAAGGTGATAGACAAGGGAACCTCATGCAACCTCATAATTTCACGAATGTATAACCAAGCATATTCTTCAGCAGTTTTCGTTATCTTGACTGCCAAGAAGTAGTCCAACTTGGTCATCCTATATTGAGTCATGCTGCTTTCGAGACCTCAATAACCCAGTAATAAAGTCCATGTTGATCATCTCTCACTTCCACTCAGGGATTTCGAAGTTCTGTGCCAGTCCACATGGTCGTTGATGCTCAACCTTGACTTGCTGACAGTTCAGGCATTTAGAATATAACTTTGCTATATCTTACTACACCAGTAGATTTCCCTCATGCCGTGGTACATCTTGGTAGAGCCAGGATGAATGGAATACCTAGAGCTATGTGCTTCAGCAATGATTCACTCTCTTACACCGTCAACATCAGGAACACATAACCTGCCCTAGTATCTTAGCACCCTATCTCCCCTTTTGGAAAAGACCATCACTTTCTGTTTGTGGATGGCCTCCTTCAATTGGAGCGTGACAGGATCTTGATCTTGGTTCTTGTTTATCTCTACCACAAGGGATAATGCAGATCCACTCTGGACATTGACTCCTCCCTCATCATTTTGTTCGAGTTGAACTCCTAATCGTGTCAATTATGCACTTCCTTCACTAGCTCCTTGTTTCATTCCTCCACATGGGTAGTGCTACCCATTGACAACCTACTAAGAGTGTCAACAACAATGTTAGCTTTACCTGGTTTATAGAGAATGCTCATGTCATAATCCTTGAGAACCTCCAGCCACCTCCTCTACTATAGGTTGAGCTCTTTCTGACTGAAGACATATTGCAAACTTTTGTGAGTAGTGAATACGTCCACATCCACTCCATACAAATAGTGACACCAGATCTTAAATGCGATACCGCTGCTGCCAACTCGAGATCATGAGTCGGATAATTCCTCTCATGAATCTCATGCTGTCTTGAAGCATAGGCTATCACCTTCCCTCTCTGCATCATACATAACCCAGTCTGACTTTAAATGCATCACAATATACCACAAGGTCTTCTGTTCCATCAGGCAAGGTCAAAACTGGTGTTGTAGTTAATTTGGTCTTCAACTCATAGAAACTCTCCTCACATTCGTCAGAACACTGAAACTTTACCTTCTTCTAAGTTAGCTTGGTCAATGGTATGGACAAGGAAGAGAATCCCTCAACAAATCTGCGGTAGTAGCCTGCCAACCCAAAGAAACTTCTTATGTTTGTTGGTGAGGTCGGTCTGGGCATATTCTTAACCGCCTCAATCATCTAGGAAGCTACTCAAATACCATCACCCGAGACAACATGACTTAGGAAGGCCATGCACTTGAGCCAATGCTTACACTTCGAAAACTTTCATATAATTCATGGTCTTTAGAGTTCTAAGAATCACTCTAAGATGGTTAGCATGCTCCTCTTCATCTTTAGAATGTACCAGGATGTCATCAATAAAATACAACAATGAGTATGTCGAGATAGGGTTTGAATACTCTATTCAACAAGTGCATAAAGGTTGTAGGTGCATTAGTCAACCCAAAGGACATGACCAAGAACTCAAAGTGACCATATCTAGTAAAAGTTGTCTTTGGAATATCACGTTCCTTCACTTTCAACTGATGGTAACCAGATCTGAGGTCTATCTTCGAGAAACAAGAGGCACCCTGAAGTTGGTCAAACATATCATCCATCCTTGGGAGAGGATATTCATTCTTAACCGTTACCTTGTTTAGTTGCTTGTAATCTATGCACATTCAAAGACATCCATCCTTCTTACACACAAATTGGACAGGATCACCCCAAGGAGAAACACTCGACCTTATAAAACACTTCCGTAACAAGTCCCTCAAATGCTCCCTCAATTCTTTCAACTCAGCGGGGGCCATCCTATAGGGTGGAATTAAGATAGGCTGGGTATTGGGAAGAACATCAATCCCGTAGTCAATCTCCCTATTAGGGTGGACTCCTGGTAGGCCTCAGGAAAATCTTCTTGAACATACTCATAATTAGGATAGACTCAAAAGTAGGTGACTCAACATCATCAGATTTTACTCGCACAAGATGATAGATGTACCCTTTAGAGATTAACCTCCTAGCTCTAAGGTAGGAAATAAACTTGCCCTTAGGTGCAACAAAATCTCCCTTCCATTCTACAACGGGATCATTGGGAAATTGAAACTTGATGGTTCAGGTTCTACCGTCGACATAGCAGGCGTGGAGCCAGTCCATACCAAGGATTATATCAAAGTCAATCATCTCTAACTCAACCAGATCCGCAAGAGTATCCCTATGGTAGATAGACACTACACAGTCTCTATAAACTCTTATGGCTATGATGAACTCACCAAAAGGAGTGAAAACAGGGAAAGGCTCAACTAAACACTCATGGGATTTAAACCTTCTAGCCACATATGGTGTTACAAAGGACACTAGCATGACCCAAGCCTAAGGCCTCGACGTGACATGGCGAATGGGAACCTGAAGGACCTCCAAACAAGCCCTTTAGCATATAATTCACATATCCTTGGTTGCAGAAGCAAAATGAACAACATAAGAAATATAAATAAAGGGAAGCGGGACTAACGGAAGTCTTGATATTCATAAAAACATAAAAGAGTCAAGTTAATAGCATAAGTACATCAAATATCCAATAACACCTATAAGATGGAATGGAGTGGGGGCCAAGGTACTTTCTGGGCTCACCCTCATAGTAACAAGTGTTCAACATAAAGAAGTCTCAAATTTAGGAAGAAAAACAAAGATAGTGTCCTCGCACTTGAGGGCTCACCAAAGCTTACTTCAAAAGACTGTGCTAGCCACATGGAGGATGATCAAAAGGTGTTGCGATCCCTTACACAAACATGCATGTGAATGGCCAAGTAGTCACCCACTCACCATATGGTATAGCCTTTTCGGTGGGTGTTACTAATACCCCTACTTTATGATATAACCTTTTGGGTAGGTAACATAAGACGTCCCCTACTTTAAGATATAATCTTTTTGGTAGGAGTCGTGAATTATTCTACCTTACGGCACGACCTATTCGATAGTATTATAGAATGTCCTTACCTTATGATATGATCTTTTCGGTAAAAGCCATGAATTGTACCTTGTTGCATGGCCTTTTCGGTAGGTATTATAAGATATCCTTAACTTATGATATAATATTTTTGGTAGGAACCATGAGTTATTCTACCTTACGACATGCCTCATCGGTAGGAGTTAAGAGGTATCCTTACCTTACGATATAATATCTGCGGTAAGAATTTGGTAGATGCCCTTACCTTACGATACAATGGAGATGTCCTTACCTTATGTTAAAATTTTATTGGTAAGAATTTGTGTTGCACTTACCTTACAATACAATCTTATCGGTAAGAGATATCCTACCTAACGAGATCACCTTTTATGTAGGTTGTCCTTATCTTACGATATGATCTTTTAGGTAGGAACTGTGAGTTACTCTACCTTATTTGTAAATCCTTTTCGATAGGTTGTCCTAGCCTTACGATATAATCTTTTAGGTAGGAGTACAAAATAACTCATCAAACCATCACATCAAAGAATCATGAAAGGGCTTCACATTTCACATGAGAGTAAAACATAGTATAAGGGTCCAAAATTATGTTATTGATCATGGGAACTTTTCAAGAGTTTAATATAAGCTTGGGAACCTACAAAGTATCATAACATGCTTGTCAACTAAAATCACACAATAATCCTTCATCAACATCAATATTCCTTGTCCTGTAATTTAACCAAACACATGGTGGGCATATGTAATTCAATTGTATAGAGAAAGAAGGAATAAGACCAAATCATTTCAAAGTTATTCAAATCATCCCATCAAGATTGTAGTAAAACCCCAAATTAGAATTTCACACCAAAACATCATAATAGTTCATCGATTCATATCTAGAATCATTCATAAATCTTAATCGACAAAGGTCAACTTATAGTATAAGCTTAAAATAGATATTCATTCTTAATCAATAATACTTGAATAAATCATGTTCATATTTCATAATTGAAGATATCCATAAGTAATACAACTTGAAATTATCCAATTTTCATAAAAAGGAAGATTTGGCTCTATGGGTGACAGGACCCAATGGATGAAACTCACACACCTTAAACTTGGATTTCCTTCATGTAGACTTGAAGGAGACTTGAAGCTTGAATGAAGTTCTTGAGATTCGAAATTAAGCTTGAGACACCTTGAATATGGATGGGAATTTTGATAAAATAGTTGAGGTTTTTAGAAAGGGTTTTTGAGTGATATGTAGTTGAAAAATAGCTAAGTATAGGATATTTCACGTTTAAAGGGGCATGAGGCCATGATAACAATGCCTTAGTCCGAAACAGAAAATTAAGGAAGTGATAACACGGCTCCATGATGGGTCCGCACTATGGAGCCATCACGGACCCATATTGTTTTATGAAAAGTTGGAGAAAATCAATTTTTGCTATAGATCTTCTAAAATCCGGGTTATACCCATCTCCCACTCAATTTTGCCCCCGATAAACAATATGAAGTCAGATTTTTGATATCATACATAAATTTTGAGTTATATGGAAATTACAATTATGTGCATTTCCAAAGCACATTTTTGTGGCGTTTCGAACACTGTCGTCCCTGGATCAAGCAAAGCATAACAATCGAAAGTGAAGACTCGAAGTATACCTGTCATGACATTTGTTGCCATCTCTTGGTCCTATTTATTCTCCATTGCATAGAGATGGCTCGTTTCGCTTGTCCCTGGTGTGACACCCTTCTGATTACCCTTGGGTGGTGGCATGGTAGTAGAAGATTGAGCTCTTTTGCCCAAAGTTGACAGTCTCTCAGGAAGTGACCTATCTGGCCACACATATAGGAACCATTTCCTCCTTCCCTACACTCCACCAAATGCATTCTACCACATTTACCACAGGGTGGTTTCCCTTTCGAGTCCAGGGTCACACTGGCCTGCGAGCCCTGTGCTTGAAGGTTCGATTGCCCATGCAATTTCTAATCATACCTAACTCTTGGAGTGGGTACATTGGCTAATGATAGTGCATACCCCGAATGCTTCTTTTGAAAGTAAGACCTATCTCCCTTATGCTGCCTGTGCTAGTTAGACTTGTGCCTGGTAGACTTGCCTTGCATTCCCTCTTCGCATGTTTGCCCAACCCAGACACAAAATTTCTCATCCTTGCCCTCATGTCCTCGACCATCTCTTGAGCATACCTGGACAACTTAATTAAAATTTAGGTTGTACGCCTTGACTATCCCCTCCTATTTCAAGTTCACAAACTCTCCAGTATTTACCTCCCTAAACTCTTGCGGAAAAAATGGTCGAGCAAAGCACTCTCAAACTCATCCCACTGAGCAGGCTCAGCATCTTCACCTCGACTATCTTCCCACTAGTTGTACCAGACATTTGCCATATCTTTAAGCTGGTAGGAAGCAAGCTCCACCCCTTCAATCCCGTTGGCATGCATGGGTCTCAACACCTTATACATCTCGTTGATGAAATTTTGTGGGTCCTCCTAAACATTCGACCCCGTGTAGACTGGCGGGTCCATCCTTAAGAAGCCTCTGAGCCTATAAGTAGCATTTCTACGAGGCCACTAGATAAGTGAGCATCATAATGCATCCTCTGAATTCTGCCTCTGAAGTGGAAGCTGGCTGCGGCTGTGCAGGTGGCATTTGTGAGACCTCAGCAGTCCTGGCAGCTCGACCCCATCACCTTGTCCCTGTCTGAGTAAGGACCTCTGGTTAGGAATTCTTAGTGGTTTTAAGGCATCTCTCTGAGCTGCAGTTCATTTTGGAGGCATATTCTGCAAACGTGTAACACACGAATTAGAGAAAAGTTTTCATAGAGTTAAACTTTATCACATGAACTCAGATCATAAAAGAAGGGTAACACTTCCTAATATCCTATAGACTCTTGCTTATGAAGTGTGGTGCACAACACACCCCTAAACAAGACTCTACTAGACACGACTTCATAGACTCCCTAAGACACTTGAACTCTGTGCTCTAATACAAAGTTTGTCATGCCTCAGGAGGGTACCCTAGGCATCGTCGGCACTCAAAGACTATTTCTAATCCCCAAGTGAGCCACTTGGCCTCATCATCACATCTTACTCAACAACGGAAAAATACTTAATGATAATATTAAAGAAAAGACAGTTATATCATAAATAGTTTCTCAAAATAGTTGAAGTCTGAATAGGAAAATACTCAATAATACTTCACTCTAAGTCTCTAAAGCCTCTACTCTAAATGTCTAGAAGGTATCATGATAAGCCATGGCTACCCAACTCAAACAAATACAGAAACTGAATCAATAAGAATAGGCTCCTCCGAAAAGCAAAGAGGGCTCACCAATCTCTGGATCTCCAAACTCTAAACCTCAACAGTGTGCCTTCTGAAGTCCTCTATTTGCTGAGTCTGCATCATGAAATGATACAGAACAAAATGACGCAAGTACATGGAATATACTATATGTAAACAGGCAAAAAGTAAACAAATAAGGCTCTAACAGATCTACAAACTTGACTCAAGGCAGATCTACAGACTTGACTCAAGGCTCAACTCTTCATCTCATAACTTGACTCAAGAAATTATGCAAGGGTTTAAGTTTGAAATCATGCTTTAGAAATAGACTTAGTGTTTAAATGCAACTCGGTTCGAAAACACTGATAACTCCCCAATACCATGTGTTTTTGGTGATTTACAACGAATGTGGCATCGTTGGCTCGCCCGTACGTAACTTGCCACAGAAAAGGATGCGTCAACCTCTATCTCTCTCTCTCATATCCGAAGAGAATGTTCCTCGAATGTGAACATAGGCCACCAGAATTATCCTGTACGACCATGCTATTCTGGCTATGCAGTTCTAGGGTGACACTTCTCACCCACCTCGGTGCTCAACATTCCTTCCAAGACTAAAATATGCTAAGCAACTCATATTCATCTCAATCAACTCAATCACAACTTTCTACAATCAACTCTATGACTCAAATTGGGAACTCAAACAATGCAACTCAAGAGTCAATTCATATTATGCAGGATTCTCTTGAATTACGGTCAAGTGACATCACTATTTATGCTCAACACATAAGACATGATAGATACTCATTACATGCATATATGAAGCGAGAAAATATACTTTCAGGTTCACACTACTCAATTTAGAAGGTTGGGTTCATAATTTCAATTTAATCCAGAAGCTAGGAAAATACTAAGTTTAGGGTTAGAGTATCAAGATTGCAAAATAAAATCATAGTTCAAAGTAACAATGGTTCAACTCATAAATTAACTCAAACATATTCATGAAACGCAATCTTGTAGAAGCATTTAAAACTCAAGAACCATGGGATTTAAAACTTGTGATTCATACTAGTGAATTTAACTCAGTAAACAAAGGGGCATGGGGATGAACATGATCTAACATATTAGGTAGCTTACATACCTAGAATGAAGGTTAACACCAATCTCCATAGAGAATTCAACTCCAACACAAGGCTTTAGACTCCTCTTCTCTTCTCTTCTCAGAAACCCTCGTTTTGAACGCTAAGAAAAATGGGTTTGTAACCCTTACTTTCGAGGAAACTGACCTAAATATTCATTTATTTGATTTAAAGTAGGTTGGGAATATCCAAAATACCCTTCTTGAAATTAAAAGAAAAATTATCACTAAAGTTGCACTGGTCCGCGATGCACCAGGGGTGCAGACTGATTTATTTTCCCTCAAAATTTCCTCCAAATGAATTTTTTCGTCCCGTCAAAAAATTTTAAAATAATATAAGTGTTGGTACGTGTCCCTAGCACATCACACCTGGGGAACGTATAAACACTTTCTCAGATTTAATTAGCAAAAATTAATTTCTGACTCGATTGCTCTAAAATCTGGTCGAGACCACTATCCCACCTAGTGTTTCGTGCTGATCGGAAATCCTGTCCCAATTTTTCATCGAGCTTGAGAAGATGCATTATGCATATGAGTCCATTCTAGAGTGGTAATTTCGCAGGGTCTTACACTTTGGCTGAATAAACAACGGGTTATACCTCTTATTTATATCTCATATTTTAAAATTATCGTAGACTTCTCATCACTTTGTTATTCTATGTCATTATTTCTATACACAAATTTTAAATTGATTGTTTTGAATCAGCACGGAACACACGTGCAAGGCACGTGCTTGAGAACTAGTTATCTAAAAATATAAGAAACTTAGCTTGTTCTATTTATTGCCTAGTGATAGCAAAGGGTTGTTAATGAAGAACTTGTCTTGTAGTAAGATGTATTTAGGAATTCTTAGGCTATGTTAGTTAGCTAATTATCAACGATTTGCAATCAATTTAAGGAATCATAATTAATGGCAATGTGCTATATCATTTAAGAGAGAACTATTTAACATATTGCAACTTCATTTTTTTAAAGGTCAATTTAACTAGCATCATCCATAAAATTGAGTATAATTTTTATATATAGATGATAATAAATATTTTTATACTATCACACTTTATACTGTTAGCAAGCAAACATGTGCATTTTCTACAAACCACCCAACATAATATTATCCATCTACATTTAAGAGTTTATGAAAGTATGTATATCATTTCTATTGTACTCCAAAATTCTTTATTTGTTGTAATGTCTTATCAAACCTCTCATATATATGGTAAAGTCTTTTAAAGGCTAAATTAATGATTTTCCTCCACACTTATGCCTAGACATCACTACAGGATTCTAAGGGTGGCAATCTAGGTTCAGGTACTTCTAGTAGGGGTGGTTCCTCTTACCCCATCGGGTGCAGACAAAGTGAGAGTGATTAGTTTCTTCATTGCCATTTTGGTCATACTTCACCGATAGCTAGGGTTCCAGGACAGCCATTTTGGTGCATTATGACTGTGTCCACAAAGACAGGGGTATGTCAGATTATTTTGGGTGTGGGGCATAAGATCATTAGCTCAAAGATTGTCAAAAGCATAGAGCAGCACTTGCAGCCCCATAAACCACCATATCAGCCCCTAGACCATGTGGCAATGGTAGGAGTAGGGGTCAGGATCGTGGCCGTCAGGACAATTTGTACATGGACTACAGGGTTATCAACAGCGTTCCCAAGGGCCCATACAAGCTGGTAGAGCCGGCGGCGGTAGTGATGTTACGGAGGCCGTCAAGGCCACTTTTATATCGGGCAACATAGGCTGAGGCTTCTAATAAGGCCATCATTGGTACATTTATTCTATACCAACAGCCAGCTTCAGCCTTATTTGATCCAGGTTCCACATTTTTTTTGTGTTTATGTATTATGTTTCCCTCTTGGGTATGACTCCTGAGCCTCTATCCTATCTCCTAGAAGTTACAAACCTCTTAGGGTGATGGATTCCTTATGTTGAGGGAAAGTACTTAAAATTAGGGCTAAAATGTAAAAGTCTCAAATCAAGAAATTGATTTCAAAATCAAGTTCTACTCGGAAAATAGAGTTCATGGACGAAAATCCCATAAAATCAAGCCTAAGTTGAATGAGAAATCGATATTGTACAGTGGCATAACCCCGCATTCATGTCTCTTTAGTGTTATAATTGAATTTTAAGATTTTGATGTAGATTTTTATTTGATGTTTTCTTTAAATGTTTCTTCAAGTTTTTTTTTCTAAAACAAATAAGAAAAATTTAATATCATTTGCAAAGTTTTCATAGATTATGAATTTTGATGCATATATTATTTCTCTCCAAGATTAATAAGTTGAAGCATGCAAGAATTAGTTCATGCAATTTTAATAGTACTTGACTTGAAAAATTATTTCATTAATTATGATGATTTTGTCGAGAGAGAAATATGGAAAAGGTACATTTGATTTATGTTGTAAAAGAAAATAATACTTCTTACTCAACACTTTTATTTGTTCTTTTTACATATGTTCTTGTGGATAAGAGAATCCTCTGATTTCACTGTTTTTTAAAACATCTATTTACTGTTTACAAAACTACTGGAACTTGGTACTTTCTGTGTATTTCTTTCCACAATGTAATGGCTCCATCAACAATAAAAGTATCTTGTAAGTTGCAACAACTCACTGTTGTGCTTAATCATATATTTGCCCTCACATTTAGCTTCATTTTTAGAATGCATCCAATTACTGCACACATAAATAGCGTGCTAAATTCAAATGTATCAAATGTTGTAATGCGGACTCGGTCTCAATTCCGTAAGGATTGAGGAAGGTTTGAACATGCAATTTAGTCTGAAGTATGATCTAGTAGATGTATATTATCTAAGTCCAAGTATGTCACGACCCAAGCCTAGGTTCTAGACATAACACGGCAAATGGAACCCGAAGGGACCCAAATAAGCCTCTTAGCATATCAACCATACATCCTTGGTCACGGAAGCAAAGTAGACAATAAGACTACATAATATAAAAAGGTAAGCGGGACTAAGGGAAAGTCTTTGATAATCATAAAAGCATAAGGAGTCAAGCTTATAGAATAAAGACATTATAATATTCCAACAACACCTCTAATACATAGAATGTAGCGGGGGCCAAGACACTTTCTGGGCTCACCCTCATAATGTCAAATGTTCAACATAAAGAAGTCTTAGAAATAGCAAGAGAAGTAGATAGTATGCTCGAACTTGAGGACTCACCAGTCCTAACTTCGAGTAAATTCACTAGCCACATGGAGGATGATCAAGAGGAGCTCTGGTCCCTACATTATACTATAATGTAGGCATAAAGTATGCATTAGTACGTTTGAATGTACTAAGTATATGGGATGCAATGCACCAAGACATAAGCCAATATAGTCAAAAGGCATAATAGTAAGTAAGAGATAAGGATAATCTCAATATGACATTATGATCAATGCTTGAAGTAAAACATGCTTGTAAATCATATAAATTGTATAGTACATAATACATACTTGGGAAGAGACCTTAACCGACATAGACCGAGAAGGCTACCACTTGGAATTTGAGTCATGACACCCCCCCAGCAAGGTGACCGAGGCATGGCACTCCCTCGACAAGGTGACCAAGGCATAACAGTCTCTCGATAAGGTGACCGAGGCATGGCACCCCTTTGACAAGGTGACCGAGGCATGACGCCCCTTCTACAAGGTGACAAGGTGACAAGGTGACCGAGGCATGGCACCCTCTCGACAAGGTAACTGAGGCATGACACCTCCTCGACAAGGTTTGGCCTACTTACCATGGCAAACCAAACATGATAACATGATAGCACGAGAGTAGATCATAGTCATACATTAACCTTGCATTAACATCAAAGGCCCATAAGAGCTGAAATCTTTGAAAAAGAGCTTAATTTGACATTTACAACATCATAGACATGTTCATGAAATCAATACATTTTCATTTGAAAGCCCAAAATCATAATAAAGTCACTCGACACATAAATCATGCAATAGATCATCAATAACTCTAAAAATCCTCTTGAAAATATTTTATCAAACACTTGGTGGGTGTGTAATGCTAGTTCAAAATTATGCAATTCAAGAGTGAAATAATATGAGAAAACTCAGTGTAAATCAACCTACCAAAATATAGTAAAACCCTCATGTAAGATACCTTGGAATCCATCATCAAATCTCATAATAGATCATAGTTTTATAGTTCAAAACATGAATAGTCTCAATTAAAAAAAAACACATTTATAGTAAAGTCTTGAAATAGATAGTCATCTATAATAAATAAACATTTCATAAAATCCCAACATAATTTGTACTCATAACCCACAATAGGAGATACCTATAGATAATACAACTTGAAAACATATAATTTTCATAAAAATGGAGATTAGGATCCATGGGTGAAAGGACCCAATGTATGAAACCCACATAACTTAAACTTGGGTTTTATTGATGTTGACTTGAAGGAGACTTGAAGCTTGAGTGGAGTTCTTGAGATCCGAAATTAAGCTTGAGACACTTGAATTTTGATGAAAATTTTGATAAAATGGTTGAGAAGTTTTAGAAATGGTTTTTGAGTGATATGGTGTTGAAAAATAGCTAAGTATGCGATATTTCATGTGTAAAAGTGGCATAGGGCCATGATCCCAATGCCTTAGGTTGAAACAGAAAATTAAGAAAATGGTAACACTACTCTGCGACGGTCTGTGTCGCGGAGCCATTGCAGACCCACACTGTTTTGCAAAAAGTTGGCAAAATCATTTTCCGCTACAGGTTTTCTAAAATCTAGGTTATACCTATTTCTTACTTAATTTTTCCCTCTATGAAATTGGATTTTCGATATCACGCACGAATTTTGAGATATATGGACATTACCATTATAGGCATTTCCAAAGCACTTTTTTTGGGCGTTTCAAAATATATGAGTTACTATTTGGAGGCTCAAACTAGTGAATGTAAAATTTCATTGTTCAAAATATTGCTTTAATATTCCCAGAGATGAGTTCTTCTTTTCTGAATACATGAGACGAGCATCTTTGTAAGTACGGACTCGTTAAAAAACTCGCATGGCATGATTTATAGGGAAACTAAAATATGTGTGGTCAGATACAAAAATGGTTTCTGAGGTTGTAAAGGAACAACCAGCCTGTCAAGTTTTGATTTCCAATAGGATTTCTTTCGGTGCCTCATATGAGGTTGTACAAATAATTGTTATGACCCCAACTCCTTTCTATGATCCATTGGATAAGTTTCTTAGTTTTTTTGTAAAAGTATGCCAGTATGATCTTAATAAGCTATGGGACTTTGCATCAGACATTCGTTGAGCTTCTCACTTTGGGGAGGCTATGTGTCGGTCTTTTTGTTTAATAAACTGCCAGAATCGAAGACCAGTATAGGTGATTATACAAAGAATTCAAAAAAGGGTAGCCTCCTATGTAAGTACAACAATGTATCGCAGTGATTCCTCAGAAGACTTATCAATGATTGGCGGGATCCTCAGTAGTAATGACTCCTGATACATATACCAAATGCTCATACAAGAAAGTTAACTCCTGGGTTTGGAATTTGAAGACAAGATTACCTCAGCAAGTGGCGAAAGGTTGATCTACATCAATGCCAAGATTATCTTGAGCTACTAAGCTAGAGTTATACTTGTTAACAGAACCATCAGGATGACT
>JAPFFP010041720.1:0-14886 GCA_026153255.1 Solanum medicagineum | reverse complement strand
TGCATCTTTAGGCAATAAGTGAGCATATAGCAATATGGCATGCATGAATGAGTCTTGTAGTAAAACATGCTTACATAAAACATTTAACATGTGTAGGAAGAGACTATCATTAGTAACGAAAGGCCTACCACCTCCTTGGCAAGGCGATTGAGGTGCAAACCACCTAATGTGGTTGCACGGGCCTACCACTCCCCAAGCGGGGCGGATGAGGTACAAACCCCCCAACATGGTTGCACGAGCCTACTACCTCTCGAGCGAGGCAATTGAGGTACAAACCCTGCAACATGGTTGCATGGGCCTATTACCTCCCAAGCGAGGCAATTGAGGTACATACCCCCCCAACATGTTAGTTTGGGGATAACGAGGCAATTGATTAACTTCCAATACTATAGATGTCATTCATGAAATCAACACATATACACATCTCTTTCTTCATCACAAAGTCACTTAACTCATATACCATGCATTAGGCCTTCAACAACTAAGAAGCATTAACCAGACATTTTATTAAATACTTGGTGTGTGTGTAGTACTAATATAAAACCATGCAGTAGAAAAGGAAAATTATGCAAACAAATTCAATGTAAAACCCCCCACAAACACTTGGTAGTACCTCATGCAATATACATCAAAACCCTTCATCAAACCTCAAGGTTGATCAAAGATTCATAGCTCAAAACATACTTAAACAGTCACACTTTCATGAAACTCCAACTTAGTTCATGGTCAAATTCATTGTAAGTAAAACCCATAAGTAAATCAACTTAGAAACATGAGTTTTTTGTGAGAGGAAACTTGGGCACCACAGGTGAAAGGCCCCAATGGTTGAAACCCACATACCTTAACTTTGGAAATTTCCTTGATGAAGATTGAAAATGGAGACTTGAAGCTTGAGTGAAATCCTTAAGATCCGTAATGAGTTTTGGCACTTGAATTTTTAGTAGAATATTTGTTTAAGTGTTTGAGAGAATATTGGGGAATATCTTGTTATGGTGTTGAGATATGGCTATGTATAGGTATTTGTACGCATGGGAAGGCTTAGGCTCAAGACCCAAAACCCTTGGACAAAACTGGAAAAACTGGCAACAAAATAAGACATGTCCGCATCTGGTCCATGATGTAGTCCCAATGTGGAGGGCACTTCTACACTGGTCCATGACGGCTACGCATCGCGATACCAACGTGGATCGATTCTGGAAATCAAATTTTTGGGAAATGAAAATTTTGATACGGCTACTTTAAAAATCGTGGTTAGATCCGTCTCTCACTCAATATTTCCCCTGGTAAAGAATATGATGCCGGATTTTCGATGTCATGCACGAATTTTGAGATGTATGAAAATTATTGTTCTGGGCAGTCCCGAGGCACATTTTCGGGACCTTTTTGGGTTCGTTTCAATATCTCCCCCTTGGGAACATTCATCACCGAATGTCAAAGAGGCGTATATAAGAAGAGTAATCATGAAGAAATCAGCCCCAACAAGAATGCAATAATGTACTTAAACACCATTTTCAAAAATCTCAACATAAGTATTAAAATCACCATGAACTTGTGAACATAATCATGAATGCATGGAAATGGCATATAGGCCTGATATATGAGACATGAAATCACATCGAAGACTTAGTAGTTGTACCTTAGGCCAAGTAGAATGGAAGAGATAGGGATATCACTTTTGCATGTCTGCCTCGGCCTCCCATGTAGCACTTTCGACTTGTTGATTCCTCCAAAGTACCTTAAGGGAAGCCACATCCTTGTTCCTCTGTCTCTTTACTTGTCTATCCAAGATCTTTATTGGAACCTCTTCATAAGTCAAGTTGTCCTCAACCACGCCCACAACATCCAATGGGACAATAGTATTCAGATCACCCACACATTTCCTCAACATGGATACATGAAAGACCGGATGAACTAAATCCATTTCACTAGGCAACTCCAACTCATAGGCCACCTTACCAATCTTCCTCGACAACCTATAAGGACCCACATATCTTGGACTCAATTACCCATTTTACAAAAATAAACCACACCCTTCATGGGTGAAACCTTCAAGTAGACCCAATCACCAACTTTAAATTCAAGCTCCGACCTCCTCACTTCTGATGACTTTGTGCTGTGTTCAAGCTCTCACTAATCAACCTTACCCTCTCCATAGCCTCCATGACTAGAGCTGGACCCAACAATGCCATTCCTCCCACTTCAAACCACCCGACTGGTGACGTACAATGCCTACCATAGAGGGCCTCAATAGGAGCCATACCAAAGCAAGAGTGATAGCTATTATTATAAGCAAACTAAATCAATGGAAGATGATCACTAAAACTTCCCTTAAACTCCAAAATACAAGCTCTAAGCATATCCTCAAGAGTTTGGATAGTTCTTTCGGCTTGGCCATCCGTTTGAGGGTGAAAGATCATAGTAAGCTTAACCTTGGTACCAAGACCTCTTTGGAAGGACCTCCAAAAGTGAGAAATGAAATGAGCACCACGATCTGATATAATAGACAAGGGCACTCCATGCAATCTCACTAACTCATGAATATAAAATTTAGCATATTCTCCGGCCCCATAAGTAGTCTTAACAGGTAGGAAATGAGCCAACTTTGTCATTCTATCAACCACAACCTAAATAGAATAAAAAACCTTTGTAATTTAAGGCAACCCAACCACAAAATCCATGTTAAGTTCCTCCCACTTCCAAGTAGGAATCTCTATATCTTGGGTTAGGCCACCCGACCTTTGATGTTTGGCTTTGGAAACTATGACAGCCGAATACAAATTTGGCAATGTCTTTCTTCATACCTCCCCACCAAAATACATCCCTCAAATCCCTATAGATCTTGGTAGAACCGGAGTGAATAAAATAGGAAGAATTATGAGTCTCCTCAAGAATCTTCTCTCTCAAGTCTACTCAAGGCACACACAACCTACATTGGTACCTAAGGGTGCCATCTCCCTCTTGGGAGAAAACCTCCACCTTGCCATCACTCATCAAGGCCTTCAATTATAACAAGCAGAGATCAAGATCTTGCTTTTCTTTTACCTCATCAACCAAGAAAGATTTTGAACCAACAACAACCATAATTCCATTGTTATCAACCTCTTCAAACCTAACCCCCGATCAAGCCAACTGATGAACCTCTCTAGCCACCTCGTTGCCCCCATCGTCAGCATGAGCTAGGCTATCCATAGATAGCCTATGCAAAGCATCCACCACAACATTAGCCTTACCGGGATGATAATGCATAACCACCTTCGTTCCCTCAAGTTGAAACCTTTTTGAGTGAACACATATTAGAGACTCTTATGATCGCTAAACACATCAACATGCACCCCATCCAAATAATGACGCCAAATTTTCAAAGCAAAAACCACAGCGGCCAATTCAAGATCATGAGTAGGATAATTCTTTTCATGCACCTTCAGTTGCCTAGAAACATAGTCTATTACCTTACAATTCACATCACCATACAACAACCCAAACCAATTCAATAGGCATCACAATACACAACAAACCCTTCCAACCTTTCTGGTAGAGACAAGATAGGAGCAGACACAAGCTTATACTTCAAGGTTTGGAAACTCTTTTCACACTCATCGGTCTGCACAAATTTAGCCTTCTCTAGTCATGGGAGAAGAAACAGAAGATAACCTATTCACAAATCTCCGGTAGTAACCCGCTAAGCCAAAGAAACTTCTAATGTCTAACGAGGTCAAAAGTCTAGGCCAATTTTGAATCACATCCGTCTTTTAGGATCCACCTTAACACCATCCCACGACACCACATGACCTAGAAAAGGAAACCTCTTTCGACCAAAATTCACACTTCTTGTACTTAGCCACAATCTTTACAGCACTACCCAAAAGATATCATCATTGATTTAAAATGAGCCGCATGCTCCTCCTTACTATGAGAATATATGAAGATATCATCATTGAAAACCACACCAAACAAATCGAGGTAGGGTTTAAAGACCCTATTCATAAGATCCATGAAGATAGTCGGTGCATTTGTAAACCCAAAAGACATAATCATAAACTCATAATGCCCATACCTAGTCTGGAAGGTTTTCTTGGAAATGTCACACTCCCTCACCTTCACTTGATGATATCTGGACCGAAGATCAATCTTACAGAAGTGATTAGCCCCTTGAAGTTGGTCAAACAAATCATCAATCTTTAGGAGAGGGTACTTATTCTTGATGTTAACCCTATTAAGTTGCCGGTAGGCAATACACATTCAAAAGGACCCATCCTTCTTCTTCACAAAGAATACCAGTGCACCATAAGGAGATTGGCTATGCCTAATAAAGCCCTTCTCCATCAAATCCCTCAATTGCTCCTTCAACTCCGCTGGGGCCATACGGTAAGGGGGAATAGAAATGGGTTGAGTATCGGGTAGAAGGTCGATACCAACATTTATTTCCCTTTTGGGAGGAACACCGAGAAGGTTATTTGGAAAGACATCAGGGAACACATATACCACCAGAACCGAATTTATAGGAAGGACTTTGGACTCAACATCCCTAACCCTCACAACATGATAAAGACACTCCTTAGAGATTGACTTTTGGGCTTTAATGCAAGAGATAAACGTACATCACGACTCTCCCACTAAAGGACGGGTTCATTTGGGAATTGGAATTTGACCCTATGGGTTCTACAATAGATAGAGGCATAATTTGTATGCAACCAATCCATCCCAAGAATGACATCAAAATACACCATATCCAAATCAATTCACAAGGCAATAATTTATGCAAAAATGCAAACGGGATAATTTCTATAGACCTTTCTAGCAGCAATAGATGCACCAATGGGAGTATACACTTGATAAGACTCACACAACAATTCGAACTCAACATGAAACTTTTTGGCAACAAAAGGAGTAACAAAAGAAAGAGTGGAACCCGGGTCTATCAATGCATACACATCTAAAGCAAAGACTTTTAACATACCGGTGACGACATCGGACACCTCATCTACCCCTTGCTTCTCTTTGAAGAGCATGGAACCGATTATGCTTGGGCACCACCTTGTTGGCCTTCTCCCCAAATGAACCACATTTGCGCCCCGGCCTTGTAGATGATCACACTTACCCTTGTTCCGGTTATGAGGGCAATCCATCATCTTATGGCCTACTTCCCCACAACTATAGCAAGAAATAGTAGCCCTTAAACATGGGCCACCATGACCCTCACCACATTTTCGACACATAGCATTAGGCCCCACACCACCATCACCTTGGACCATAGGGTAGTCATTCGAAAACCATCTATTAAAATGATGAGAAGACCTTTGACCTTGAAGAAATCGGCCAGCTTTGAGACTTTGGAACTTACCATCAAAACAGGCCCTCTTGGCATCATTACCCCTTCTCTTTCTCAACTTCTCCCGCTCCAATTGTTTGACATAAGATATAAGGCGGGACAAGTCCATGTCATCTATTAACATGGCGGTATGACATTCTTCACTCACCTAATTGGATACACCGATCACAAACTTATTCACCCTAGACCTCGGGTAGGCAACCAAGTGTGAAGCATATTTAGAGAGTTGGTTGAACTTAAGGGCATACCCGCTCACACTCATAGACCCTTTCTTCAAATTCATGAACTCCATCATTTTGGCCTCCCTAAGCTCAAGAGAAAAGAACCTTTGAGGAAAGCCGCCTTAAAGTCCTCCCAACGAACCACATTGTTGTTCCCCTTATCCTCCTTCCATTGAGTGTACCATATTTGGGCCACCCCTTGAATTGGTTAGCCGCCAACTCTGCCTTCTCTTCCGACCTCATACCCATGAGGTCCTCATCAACCTTAGACCCATTTAACTCCGGTGGGTTCATCCTCAAAAAGTCTCTCACCTAAGATGTCAGAGTAGGAGAATAAGTGGCTTGGGCCCCCTTGATTGAATTGATTAGCCATAACTTGAGCTAGCAAGGTAAGAGCATCCCGGAGCTCTCAATGAGCTGGTTGTTTCTCAGGTGTGTGGGCTCATGTTCCTCTTGTGTTAGACATGACTAGCATGTCAAAGAACAATCGTTAGGGGGAAAACCTTACCCTAACTTCTATAGACCGACATAGATTATGAAAAAGGGAAACATTTCTCAGACATCTCATAGCCTCTTACTCATAGATGCGGTGCACAACACAACCATGACTAAGACTTGTATGCCAAGGACCATTAAAAACCTAGTGCTATGATACCAAGTTTGTCATGACCCAAGCCTAGGCACAAGACGTGCACGACAAATAGGGAACCAGAAGAGACCCCAAGCAAGACTCTTCACATATCATTACACATCATTGATCGCGACAGCAATAAAATAATAATAAGAGACAGTAAAAAGGAAACATGGGGCTAATGGACATCTTTCATATCATAAAACATCAAGAGAGTCAAACAGAATCAAACTAATAGCATTATTACATAACTTGTCCAACAACACCTCTAAACATAGAACTTAGCAGGACACATGCAATCGGGCTCCCCCTCATAGCCAACATAAAAAGAGTCAATACATAGCATAAATCAAGAGAAGTATGTCCTCGGAATTGATGGTCACCAACTTGCTTTGAGAGAAATCGTACTAGCCACGTGGAGGAGGAGGATGATCAAGTGTAGCTCTGGTTCCTACATGGTAACATCATGTAAGCATAGAGTATGCGTTAGTACATTTAAATATACTAAGTATGTAGGATACAATGCAATAAGAGATAGACAACATAAACAAAATGCATCTTTAGGCAATAAGTGAGCGTATAGCATTATGACACGCATGAATGATGCTTGTAGTAAAACATGCTTAAACAGAACATTTTACATGCATAGGAAGAGACCATCATTATTAGCCAAGGGCTGCCACCTCCTTGGCGAGGCGATCGAGGTACAAACCCCCCAATGTGGTTGCACGAGCCTACCACCTCCCGAGAGAGGTGGATGAGGTACAAACCACCACCATTATTGCACGAGCCTACTACCTCCTTAGCGAGGTAATTGAGGTACAAAACCCCCAATATGGTTGCATGATCCTACTACCTCCTGAGCAACGTAATTGAGGTACATACCCCACAACCTGCTAGTTCAAGCCAATTACCCCTCCTCCCGAATGTGGTAATTGATCAATTTCCAATACAATAGATGTCATTCATGAAATCAACACATATACATATCTCTTTAATCATCATAAAGTCACTTTATGCGTAAGGCCTTCAACAACTCAAGAAGCATTAACCGGACATTTTATCAAACACTTGGTGAGTGTGAAATGGTAGTATAAAATCATGCAATTGAAGAGTGAAATCATGCAAGTAAATTCAATGTAAAACCACCCACCAACACGTGGTATTACCCTCATGCAATATACATCAAAACCCTTCTTCAAATCTCAAGATTCAAAGATTCATAGCTCAAAAACATACTTAAACAGTCACACTTTCATGAAACCCCAACTTAGTTCATAGTCAAATTCATAGTAAGTAAAACTCATAAGCAAATCAACTTAGAAACATGAGTTTTATGTGAAAAAGAAGCTTGGGCACTTGAATTTTAGGTAGAATATTTATCTATGTGTTTGAGAGAATATTGGGGAATGCCTTGTATGATATTGTATTGAAATATGGCTAAGTATAGGTATTTTTATGCATGGAAAGGCTTAGGCCCAAGACCCAAAAGCCTTGGACTAAACTGGAAAAACTGGCAACAAAATAACACTTGTTCGCATTTGGAACGCAAAGGGTACTTTTACACTTTTTCGCGACGGTTGTGCAATGCGGTACCAACGCATATCGATTCTGGAAATCAAATTTTTGGGAAATTAAAATTTTGATACAATTTCGCTAAAATCGTGGTTAGACCCATATCCCACTCAATTGTTTCCCCTGATCAAGAATATGAAGTCAAGTTTTTGATATCATACACGAATTTTGAGATATATGGAAATTAAGGTTCTTGGCATTCCGAGGCACATTTTCGGGCACTTTTTGGGGTCATTTCAATCATATTTGGTTTGAAAATTTGGCATCACTACTTGTATGGGGTTCATGTTAATATGTTTACCGATCATAAAAGTCTCCAATATATGTTCACCCAAAAGGATCATAACTTGAGACAAAGAAGGTGGTTAGAGCTCCGTAAAGATTATGATATGAGTGTGCATTATCACCGGACAATGCTAATGTTGTGGCCGATGCTTTTAGTAAGTTTCTATGGGTAGTCTAGTTGATGTTGATGATAGAGGCAAAAAGGTGGCTAGAGAGGTTAACCGGTTGGCTAGATTGGGGGGTTAGGTTGGATGAAATTGATAATGGTGGTGTAGTGGTTGTTGATGGTTCTAAGTCTTCTTTGATTAAGGAGGTAAAGGCAAAGCAAGATCTTGACCCTGCCTTGTTAGATTTGAAGGCCTTGGTGAGAGATGGTAAAGTGGAGGTTTTCTCCCAAAGGGGAGATGGTGCACTTACGTACCAAGGTAGATTGTGTGTGCCTAGTGATGATGACTTGAAAAGAAGATTTTAGATCAAGCTCATAATTTATCCTATTCTATTCACCCCGATTCTACAAAGATGTGCAGAGATTTAAGGGAGGTGTTTTGGTGGGGTAGTATGAAGAGAGATATTGTGAAGTTTGTATCAGGGTTTCACAATTTCCAACAAGTTCAAGCCGAACATAAAAGGTCGTGTGGCCTGGCCCAAGATATAGAGATTCCTACTTTGAAGTGGGAGGAAATCAACATGGATTTTGTGGTTGGATTGCCTAAGACTTGAAAGCATTTTGGTTCTATTGGGTTGTTGTGGATAGAACGACAAAGTCAGCTCACTTCTTACTGACTAAGACTACCTATAGTGCCGCAGATTATGCCAATTTGTACATTCATGAGTTGGTTAGATTGCATGGGGTGCCCTTGTCCATCATTTTGGATCGTAGTGCTCAATTCACCTCTCACTTTTGGAGGTCTTTCCGAAGAGGTCTTGGTGCCAAGGTAAAGCTTAGCACGACCTTTCACCCTCATGGCCAAGCTGAGAGGACTATGCAAGCTATTGAGGATATGCTTAGAGCTTGTGTTTTGGAGTTTAAGGGTAGTTTAGATGAACATTTTCCACTCATTGGATTTGCTTACAACAATATCTTCCACTCAAGCATTGGGATGGCTCCTTTTGAGGCTCTTTATGGTAGGTGTTGTAGGGGGTTTGATGGTTTGAGGTGCGAGAGATGGCTTTGTCAGGTCCAGATTTTTTTGTGGAGGCCTTGGAGAAGGTGAGGTTGATTAGATAGAGATTAAAAACAGCCCAAAGTAGACAAAAGTCCTATTCTGATGTAAGGAGAAGAGATCTTCAGTTTAAGGTGGGTGATTGGGTTTACTTGAAAGTCTCACCTTTGAAGGGTGTGGTTCAATTTTGAAAGAAGGGGAAGTTAGGCCCAAGGTTTGTGGGTCCTTAGAGAGTGTTGAGGTGGACTGGTAAGGTGTTCTATGAGTTGGAGTTGCCCATTGACATGAATACGATTCATCCGGTCTTCCATGTATTTATGTTGAGAAAGTGTGTGGGTGACTCAAGTACTATTGTGCCTTTGGGTGTTGTGGGTGTGGTAGAAGATAATTTGACTTATGAGGAGCTCCTGGTGGAAATTTTGGATAGACAAGTGAAGAGGTTGAGAAACAAAGATGTATCTTTCATCAAGGTCCTTTGGAGGAACCAACAAGTTTAAAGTGCCACATGGGGAGCTGAGATGGACATGAGAAAGCAATATCCATATCACTTCCACTATACTCAAGCCTAAGGTACTAATGTAAGTCCCCTATATGATTTCAAGTCTTAAGTTTCAGCCCTTATGTCATTTTGCAAATCATCCTTATTCATGTTGACAAGTTTATGATGATTTTTGACACTCATGTTGAGATTTTTGAAAATAATGTTTAAATGTGTTTGTTGCATTCATGTAGGGATGAATTCTTCATGATTACTTCTCTTATGTATATTTGTTTTGACATTCGGGGATGAATGTTCCCAAGGAAGAGATATTGAAACGCCCTAAAAAGCCCCAAAATATGCCTCGAAAATGACCATAATCGTAATTTCCAGAAATCTCAAAATCCATGCGTGATATCAAAAATCTGACATCATATTCATGGTTTGAGGGCAAAATTTGAGTTGGAGATGGGTATAACCCCGATATTAGAGCAATCGTAGCGAAAAATATTTTTTAAAAAAATTCGATTTCCACTGGCAATCCGCGCCCTGGCCGCGATGTGCCAAGGGCGTGGAACAGTGTTAATTTTTCTTGAAATTTTTGTTTCAACCTAAGAGCCTTGGGTTCTTGACCCCATGCCCACCTATGTGTAAAAACACCTATACTTAGTAGCCTTTTTTCAACTATATATCACTCAAGACATTCTTAAAAGCCTCTCTAACACTTAGGCAATTATTTCATCCAAATTTATGTGTCTCAAGCATAATTCTGGATCTCAAGAACTCCCTTCAAGCTTCAAGTCTCCTTCGAGTCCACACTAAGAAACCCAATTCTAAGGTATGTGGGTTTCAACCAATGGTCATTTCACCAATGGTGCTCAATCTTCCTATCTTATGAAAATTACATGTTTTCAAGTTACATTATCTACAGGTATCTTCTATTATGGATTATAAGCATGAAATATGTTGGAGTTTTATGAAATGTTAATTAAATATGCATGTCTATCTATCTCAAGCTTCTATGAGTTGGTTTTATCTATTGAGACTATGTATGTTTTGAGTAATGAAACTATGATCTATTATGAGATTTGATGGTGGATTTCAAGGTATCACACATGAGGGTTTTGCAATATGTTTGTGGGATGATTTGAATTGAGTTTTCTTAAATGATTTCACTCTTGAAATGCATAGTTCTGAACAAGCATTACATACCCACCAAGTATTTGATAAAGTGTCAAGTCAAGAATTCTCAAGTATTACATGTTCTACAAATCAATTTGGTTTCATGATTAATCAATATGGGCTATCAAGTATGTTATGAATTCATGAAATTATCTATGATTATTCAAGAATGATGTTAAGCCCTATTTTCCAGATTTTACCTCTTGTGAGCCTTGTTAATGCAAGGGTAATGTTTGATAATGATCTATTCTCATGTTTCAAGTTAGCTCACCATTAGAGGTCAAGTATGTTTAAGAGGTACTCATGTCATGATTCAAAGTTAATTGCAAGCTATTAAAGTATGATTATTATAAGTATTGCGTGGGATTAGACTTAGCACTGATGGATGGAGGGTTTGCTCTCTTTCCTTGAACTATGTGCCAACATAGGATTATGTATACCCTTGCTATACTAGTGGATCCATTTGTTGCACTTTCTCCTGAAATTCTTCCCAAAATGGGACGGGCTCCTGTAAGGTGAAGCTTCTCATGAAATCTGTTTTGAAATGGGACGAGCTCCTGTAAGGTAATGTTTCTCATGAAATCTGTTTCAAAATGGGACAACCTCCCATAAGGTGAAGTATGGTTTACCTTAGTGAGTAGATCACCTCTTTACCGGTGACGATAATCATCGGGATTCTAAGTTGTAGCTAGCCTGGTTTTATTATTTATCGGTTGAGGTCTCTTCCCAAACATGTATTATGTTCTATGCAAGTTGAATGAATACAAGCATGTTTTACTTCAAGCATTGATCATGCATGCCATATTGAGATTATGCTTATCTATTGCCTATTACTATGCATTTTGACCATATTGGCTTATGTCTTGTTGCATTGCATCTTACATACTTAGTACATTCAAACGTACTAACGCATACTTTTTTGTCACGACCCAAGCTAGGTCCTAGACGTGACATGGCAAATAGGGGACCCGAAGAAACCTCAAACAAGCATCTTAACTTATCACTACGCATCATTGGTCGCGGAAGCATATAAAAGACATAAAAGAGTAAGAATAGGGGCAAAGGGACTAAGGGGAAACCTTCCTTGCATAACCTCGTAATCAAGAGACAAAGATTCAAAGCTCATATCATAGATACATAACATGTTCAACAAACACCTCTACTTCATAGATAAGAGGGAGGGCCAAGATAAAGCAATCGGGCTCAGCCTCATAGTCAAAAAGAAAATAAAGAAGAGTGTCTCAATATGTAATAAGAGAAACATAGACTAAGGTCCCCGAAGTGGAGGACTCACCAACTAGCTTGAGTAGTATCGAATTAGCCACGTGGAGGAGGAGGATGATCAACTTGGGCTTTGGTTCCTACATGGTGATATCATGTAGGCAAGAGTATGCATTAGTACATTTGAATATACTAAGTATGTAGGATGCAATGCAACAAGAGATAGGCATCATAATCAAAATGCATAACAATAAGCAATAGGCATAATATAAGTATATGGCATGCATGATCAATGCTCAAGTAAAATATGCTTAAGTAATTCATGTTCATATAGAATATCATATGTGTAGAAGAGACCAAGCTAGATTTCGAAAGTACAAACCCCTTGGTAGGTTGATGATGATCTCAACCATCACCTTGGTGTGTGAGGTACAAATCCCTCATCTAGGTTAGTGAAAATTGCACCCATCACACTAGTGTGTGAGGTACATACCATCATCTAGGTTATTGACAATCTCACCTACCACTATGGTGTTTGAGATACTAACCCTCAACTAGGTTACCTGGGCTCTTAGTCCCCCCCAGATCGGGCATGGTCTAATACCACACTTTATATAGAATATATCATATGTACAAGCTCTTTTCATCATCATATAGTCAACATGTCTCAAGCTTTGGACCTTCAATTCCTTAAGAAAATTGGACATTTCGTCAAACACTTGGCGGGGATGTAATGCTAGTATAAAACCATGAATTATAGAGGTGAAAACATGCAAGTAAATCCATTGTAAAACCATCAATCAACACCTTGCAACACCCTCAAGCAATATACATCGAAATCCCTCATCAAATCTTACAATAGATCCAAGATTTATAGCTCAAAACATAGCATAACAGTCACAACTTTACATAGCCTAAATATAGTTCATAGACTTGTTCATACTAGTAAAGCCATTTATTAAATCAACTTTAATACATGCAAATTGAGTAAAAAGGAGGTTAGCGCACCATGGGTGGAAGGATCCAATGGCTAAAACCCACATACCTTAGCTTTGGAGAAACTCTTGGTGAAGATTGAAATTGGAGGCTCGAAGCTTGATAGAAATCCTTAGATCCGAAAGAGGTTTTGAGACTTCAATTTAGGGGTGAAAAATATGGATAAGTTTTTGAGTGAGTATCGGGAAATGTTTAGGATAATATGAGGGTGAAATAAGGCTAAGTATGGGTAAAAAGCAATGGGGTAATGTTGTTGTTGTTGTTGATGGGTAAAAAGCACTTTTGGGAACACTTATGCCCAAGACTTAAAAGTCTTGGACCGCACAGAAAGTCCCTGCTAGAAAAACACACCTCTCGGCATCGCGGAGACAACTTCTCTTCATCTGCGCGCCTTGGTGCGTAGTGCCAGGGGCGCGGAATGCTCACTTGAATTTGCCACTTGAAAAAACCTAATTGCCAATCATTCGCTCTTAAATTGGGGTTAGACCCTTTCCCCCTAATTTTGACCCCCTGAACAAGAATATGAAGTTAGATTTTCGATATCGAGCATAGATTTTGACATATATGGAATTTAAAATTCTAGGCATTTTCGAGGCACATTTTCGGGTACTTTTTAGGGTCTTTTCAATATCTCTCCCTTGGGAACTTTCCTCCCTGAATGTAAAATAGACACACAAGATAAGAGTGATCATAAACAAATTAGCCCCAACAAGAATGCAACATTACATTTAAACACCATTTTCAAAATCTCAAATAAGTGAAAAATCATCGTAAGTTTGCCACTTAAACATGAAGGCGTATGAATGACATAGGGGCTGAAATATAAGACTTGAAATCTCATAGGGGACTCAAAATTAGTACCTTAGGCTTGAGTGGAGTTGAAATGATAAGGATACCGCTTTTTCATGTTCGCTTCGACCTCCCATGTATCACTTTTGACTTGTTGGTTCCTCCAAAGGACCTTAACGGATGCCACCTCCTTATTCCTCACCCTCACTTGCCTATCAAAAATATAAACCAGAACCTCCTCATAGGTCAAGTTATCCTCAACAACACCCACAATATCAAAAGGCACAATAGCGTTAGGATCACCAACGCATTTTCTCAACATAGAAACATGGAACACAGGATGAACCAAATTCATTTCACTAGGCAACTTCAACTCATAAGCTACCTTGTCAACCCTCCTTATCACCTCATAAGTACCAACATATCTTGGACTCAACTTCCTCTTTTTACAAAAAATGGACCATACCTTTCATTGGAGAAATTTTCAAATAGACTCAATCACCCACTATGAATTCTAGGTCTCTACTTCTCATATCGGCATAGGATTTTTATGACTTTGGGCTGTTTTCAAACTTTCCCTAATCATCCTAACCTTCTCAAGGGCCTCCATACCCAGATCTGGTCCCAATAAAGCCACCTCTCCAACCTCAAACTAAAACCAACCAATGATCTCTACTGTCTCCAATAAAGAGCTTCAAAAGGAGACATACCGATGCTAGACTCATAGCTATTGTTGTAGGCAAACTGAATCAATGGAAAATGTTCATCTCAACTGCCTTTAAGCTCTAAGACACAAGCCCTAAGCATATCCTCAAGGTTTGAATGGTTCTTTCAGCTTGGCCATCCATTTTAGGGTGAAAGGTCGTACTAAGGTGCACTTTTATAGCAAGACCCCTTTGAAAATACCTCCAATTAGTGTGAAGTGAATTGTACACCATGATCCGATATGATGGACAAAGGAACCCCATGTAACCTCACTAACTCATGGATGTACAACCTTGCATACTCTTCAGCCC